>JXXA01020371.1:0-14071 GCA_000956255.1 Anopheles punctulatus
ACTACTAGAAGACCAATTTCGGCTTGTTCGGACGCGCAGAGAATAATTCAATCAACCGCACGGAGACGCACCAACCGAGCTGTTTTTGTCTGAACATGTTTGTCGTATATTTGAATGTTAAGTGGAGGTTTTTTTTCTTTCTTTCTTTTGGTTGCCGTTGGCGAAAACTTATATTGCGCCTTGCCGGTGAAAGAGTTTTGCCGATGGAGTTGCGTAACTATTAGGATGCCATCTGTTGTTTTGATAGTTTTCTTAATCTGTTGACTTTAGATTCAGAGCAACTCCGAACGCCAAGTTGGACAAAGTTCTGAGCAGTAATGGAACGTATTTTGAAACGCTAAACAATGTTGAAAATCGTGAAACAATGTGTTCTAATCGTGTATTTGTGCTAAATATATTTCGAACAATTCTCCCATAAAAAAGAAGATTTACGAAGACTTCTTTGATTAAAAACACTATATTATAAAATGTTTTCTGAGCAGAACTCAGCACAATGTTTTCGCACACGTTTCCTTCATCAATATTCATTTTCATACGACCCTTGGTAGCGGAAAAAGATTCACAGCAGTCCTGTTCCGGCATAAGTTTGTGTCAGGAACAGATGTAGCTATGCTTCAGCTTAAACTATTCCACACATTCGCGCAATATTCACCCCGCTACGGTGTTGTTCGTAACGGCAGGAAAAACAAAACCCGTACCTGCCACCATCAGCTGCGGTGCAAAGGAAATAAATAAAGCTCGTGTCTGCCGAGAAACGAGCATTCCATTCTAGAATCTGCTCGGTTCTTGAGAAATCATTTGGACGCAGAATGGCGGTGAGGATTTGATTGTTTTTTTTTTTCTATTCCAAATCATAAGAAAAAAACTCTTCATTTGCAGCAACCTGCCAGTAAATTTTGCTATGGAATAATCCACAAATACCAGTTCCATCAGGCAGACCACGAAGTTTGGGTTGTGGAAGTATTTTTTTTTTCTCTCTTTTGCCAAAGCAACGTGAGGCTGACGGGAGGGAAAACAAAACGTTGTAACATATTCCATAGCGCTCTCATCCGTAATGGAAGCCCCCTTTCCGCTTATCTGTTGTTCGCACCGGAAGTTTTTCGACCGTGAGTAAGTGGGCCACTGACAATGGTGAAGGGACGGGGCAACATCCCTGGGACGCCGGAAAAAAGGTATTAGTTACCTTCATTCAAGCGCTTCAAGTACCGCCAATGAGGGGATAAGAAGGCACATTACTGTTGTAAGAAAAACTAACGTTCACCAACCACCCCGGAACGTCAGAAAGTAGCAAAAGATCGTTAACCGAGAAAATAACCACGCCCCCGTGATGGTGCGCTTGTTGGGGGAGGCTCGCATCCATTCTAATGCTTCACTTATGTTAATGTCTGCCAATGTCTAATGGTTGACAATCGCTTAAGTACCGGAGCGCTTGAGCGGTGGCGAAGAGAGTCGAGCTGTGGGGAGACGCGTGTTTTGTCATTGTCGTCCGTTTCGCCGAGTCGATTTTGGATCACTTTACGCGATGGAGGCGCAAAGAGGGAATTTATCACCCCGTGGGAGAGTTCGCACAAAGGAACCTGCAGGAACGGCCAACGCCTCCCAAAAGGATACAGATCATTTCAAGCGAGTACGCAATTTGTTCGTTTCGTGGGGATGAGTGAGGCGCAAAATAAGCTATCGAAAGGTAATGATAATAGCGTTTCGGTGCGGAAAATAAACACGGTGTCCTATATATTTATACACACATTTCCGTGTTCTCTCGTTTTGTGCGTCCCGAACGCGTTGCACGGTTTCGGTTACAAATTTAATGAACGCAGGAACGCCGTGAAAGGGCGAGGAGAAACATGATGAAATGTGCGATAGTATTTCGCTCATTTCTCACCCCAACAAAAAAAAAAAGAAACTCGCGCACATCAAGCATCGCGGTGAAATACGAGGCGCGCAACGCTGAATCTAACAAATTACCCTTCCAATCGATGAAATGTGTACAGCTCCACTCGGAAATTGTTTCAACCGATCATCTTGCGCGACGCTCGTTCGGCGTTCTTGCGACTGAAATATGATCCACTCTTCGCCGTCGCCTGCGCTGCACTTCACCCCAGGCAAGTGGGGCGAAATTTGCATCCATCATGAGCCATCATCCAGCATCATTCACGCTCTGCCCGGCGAAGGAGCAGGAGGATACACACTTTCCATCCATCTCACTTAGTCGCAAACCACGCGGGGCATGCGGAATGGCAAAGTTTAATTCATAATTCATCCCGGGACATGTTTATTTATATGAATTTAATCTGATGAACTCCTCGAACCCCAGTCCCAGTGCGGTTGGGCGTTGTTGCATCGGTGCACCCGAGCCGGCGTTGAGAAAAACGGAAACGGCGGCGAACACGAGGGGATCGGTTTGCACATTTATTTTATTCTGATTTATGAACATTATCCTGACGGATTATGATGTCGTTTTAATTCATCGACAAACAACGGTTTTGTGCTTGGGAAAGTGGAGTTTTTTTTTTTGCGTAGGTATGGTTCGGGTTTGGTCTGCATCAGCTCTGCGTATCCGAGTTTTTCAAATGCTCGCGTGTTGCGAAATTCAGCAGCATTGTGCTTCGAAATACACAGTTTTATTCACCAGTTTGATTGATGGGTGTTGTGTGTGTGTGTACAGTTCGGATGCAGTGGAGTTTTGTTTCCACCGCTGCCTTCTTGCATCACAATGTTTGATGGATGGTTGGCTTTGATAATCTCGAGTGCTTTTAGCCGATGGCGGGGTGATCGTGAACGGTTCAAGTGTAAGCCAACGGATTGACCCGAGTGGTATGATAAATATGTGAGAAAAAATATTATATCAAGAAGAATAAGAATGTTTAAATTATTTTAATCCACCGATTTTCTCATTTCATCTCATTTTACCACAATATCCTGCTAACGTTGTCCTTTTCCAATTTAAGGGAATAGCACGTAATCTGCCGTAATTCAAATAATCAACTCATTTTAAATTAACATTTCCGATTAAAAAACTGTTGATTGAAACATTCCACATTCTAAGAAATCGTATTGATATTTTTATTCGATTTCTTCATTAATTCGATGTTTTTTATTCAGGTGTCGGTCATTTGTTATTAATCCTCAACAAAAATTATTGTACTCAATATTTATAGAAAAAATAACTCGAATGCGCGTGTAAGCTTTCTATAGTTTTTTTTTCATTTGTCAATTTTTCAAACATGTTCATTTATACAATTTCCCGCCAAAGCTCTCAAATAGGTTTCTTTACTTCGGAAACATTACTCAGATTTCCTCTTGCTGAAACGAAACGTTCTAAAACGTTACCATTTGGTCGAAAGTTTGTTACTGAATGTCAACTTCGCCCTGTTTCGTATAAACGTTTTTTCGATCACCTAACAAATTGCCCTTAGAATCTGTTTCCACCATCATCCCATGGAAAAAGTCGATTTCGCTGTCTCTGTGTGTTTGTGTGTGTGTGTGTGTGTGTGTAACTTGTAAAGCCCCCAGGTAATCCAGTGAGATTGAGAATAAAGTCGGTAGCCGGCGGAAATAAAAACGTAAAACCCGATTCGGTTTTACTTCTCCTTGCTCTGTCAGGCTAAAGTTTTCCGTTTTTTGTATCAGCGTTTTTTCAGATGAGGGTCAAATCTCGTCCAATGGTTGTTTTGGTGTTTTTTTTTTTTGAAAACTTTCACATCAGTTCCCATTCTTCTGACAATGCACCCATAGAAAAAAAAACCTCCAGCAAGCAATTTCGTTTAGATTGAAAGCTCCACCAGTTGTGTGGCACAATCTCTCCCAAAGCATCTACTTTTTGTATTCGTTTTTCTTTTTTCGTTTTTTTTTTTGAAGAGCGACTGAGCTTGATCATAAAAAATATAAATTTAACACAAAATTATATCAACGGTAGAAGCGAAAGTTTCTTGTATATTTTTTTCTGGTTGCTTTTTCGTACGACTACGGTTGCTAATAAACTTAGTAAGGAAAACATGGTGTCGGGAAAAGTTTTTCGCACCTTGCCCGCGTTCACCCGGGCGGAAGGGAATGCCCGAAAAAATGTGACATTTCATTGTCACACGGTTCCTGAAAGGGACGACTCTGTTCTCTTCAGCTCAGGTCGAGGAATTTTCCATCCCCAGAAAAAAACGTGACGCATAACCTCACCTACGACCAAAACAAAACAAAAGAGGAAGGGGGTTTTTTGTTTCCATTCTCCCGCAAAACTTACAACCACCTCGACCCATTTAAAGTGCCGCCCAGGTGTTATCTTGTTTTATGACCTTTTTTTTATCATCCGTTTCACGGTTGATCCTCGGCTTCGGGAGAACTCTATTCGGTGCGAGATTTAAGTACCCAAATTTTACGCAAATTTAATGCACGCTCGTGCGCTTCGCTGAGCAACGTAACGCCGACGTGCCGTGCAAAGTTTCCGGTGAGGCTTCATTTTCCTCCCCGGGAGAAGCTTATTAACGTGCTCTAATCCGCGGAAATCTGCGTCGCATTATCGGCGAGTGACTCAAAAATTTCAAATCTTCAGTCGACTGACGGTTTGATGCTTTGCAGTCCACGACTTCATGTAGTATGTGCACGTTTGAATCATTAGTTGAAAAAAATACCATTTTTTCTTTTTTCACTGGCAATGGGCCCAGTTTTCCATCAAGAAATAATGAAATCACTATTGTGCCAAAAAAAGGGGCGGAGCGCCTCACATCGTGTGAAGAAAAATAAATCTTGGCAAGATTATTCATTCATACACGGTTTGAATTTTCCGCAAAGAGGGTTGCGGTGATGGCCTTTGACGTCTTAATGGGACGTCCAAAAGGAGGCGGAGACGGCACAGACACGTTTTTAGCGCATTTAATTGCCCTTGGCGGCGATGTGAGTTCCCATTGGTAGATGAGCGTTTTGTGACGCTCGATTATTATTCTGACCGTTGCAGAAGATGTAATAAAAACAATTTAATTGTTTTTCTTATGCAGCAATTTGCTTCAATAATATTCCCCTATGTTTTAGGTTTTATGAAAATTTCCTTTTTTCACACATTCCAACGAATAAATTCTTTATGCAATTTAATATTTTTAACAAAATATGTTGTATCTTCCGTTTTTCAATGTACAATTCTTGATCAGTCTAATTGCGTCATATTGTCTAATTACGCATGCAATATTAATCAAATTGTGTGCTTATTTATTCACATGGTTTTTGTTATTAAAAATCAAAATTAAATCTAAATATTTCCACCATCATATTGAAACATTAAAGTGAAAATTTATCGTTCAAAAATCAAAGAAAATTTTCTAACCCATATACACCAATTTGCAAATCGTTCGAAATCCAAACGACGGGTTTTTTTTTCACAAAACGTGGTTCGCGCGCAATAGCTATCGCCTCTCAATATTACAACCCATTAATTTTTATTTTCCAAAGAGCTTTCCACCACGCAACGCCAATGACAAATGGCTTCTAATTGTTCGCTCTTGGCGACGTGGCAGCTTTGCTAGTGCATGCCTTCCGGAGAGCCCGCACGCTGAGAATCTATCCACTCGAGCCACAATTTATTGTCCGCCGGGTTCGCCTCCGGAAGCTGTTGAACATGGCACCAGCGTTCGCATGAGAAACGTGAAACCAATAGCAGGAGGCTGGCTCGTCCAGCGCATATCGGACCAAAACACCCACCCCACCTCCATCGGGTAGGCCAAGCTTCATCTGTTTGCCCCTGGAAAGGGAATGCTGTATGGAGCAGCCGACAGAAGTGCGCTTTATGCACTGTTTTATTTCTTCTCCCCTTTCCCTGTTTCCATTTCGGTTGCAGCCAAACCAATTAATAACAAGCTTCAAAATGGGCGGTCGCAACGTTTGGCGGAATTAAAAGCGCGCGTGGCACCACCGCCTCCCAAGCGCGATATTTCGCATAATCTCTGCGCCCTCGAGGCGAGAAAAGTGGTAAAAGTGTGCAGGAAAAATGGATTACGTGGAGGGAAATAAATTCACCCTTTTAGCGGGCGGCGAGGTGGAATAAAATGAAAAAAAACCGGTCCGGAAATGTTGGTCTTTCCTTGGTGTGGAAAACAAAGCAACCCCCGAAAGCAACAACGGCGGATGCTGGTAACAAATTGTCTCTTCGGGTGACTGTGTTGGCTGCTGCAGTGTTAGTCCGGACAACGCTTCCGGTGAACACTTTTGAAACGGAATTTATTGTAATTTTAACAATGGCAAGCGATTCCTTGTTTATCAATAGAGTTCTTCATTTAAATCATTTTTTTTTGTATTTTATCGGTTCATCATTGTTGAACAACATTCATGTTGTTTTTGTCTTTATTACATGTTAACCAAATTTAGAAAACAAACGATAGATCCTTTTAATTTTCAACGCAGTCGCTTTAGCATAAATATACTGTTTTTTTTGTTCAAATTAATGTATTTTCAATAATAATAATTTAATGTATCCAAAAATATCCTTTCAACAGTGTAAAATATTACATGAAAAATTGCACCTCAAACAATATTCTTATTGCGCTTTTTACTTGAAATATTACGCGTTTTGCATCGTTAATTTAGTGCTATTTAAGTATAGAAATGTAAATAAGTATAAAATGTTGTTTAAAATTGCATAATTAATACAGTTAATTAATTAATACAATTTCTGTAATAAATGCAACCTTTTTTTTATCAAACTCAAACATTATTAAATTAGGAACTAAACAATTGAAAATAGTGCCATGATGTACCTTTCCACTTAGACCTTAAATTTCCATTGGTTTTAATTAATGGCCAGTTGCAGGTTCCGATTACTGTTTCGCCGTAAGCGCAATGTATAACCCCATTTTCCAGCTCCAAAGTGGTGGGCAAAACTTTGTTAATTTCATTTAAACTGTTCCTAAACGAAATCATCATGGCTGCGTGATGTCGGCCAAGTCATGGGCCAGCCGGTGGGAGTTATGATTCCAAACTATCCACTGACGGGCACCGGGACTTTTCTCGTTATCCTAGTGCTTCGCGTTAGTACTTCGCTTTGGCTCGGGTGTTGGAGGCGGCGAATGGCACTAGTTTAACAACAAGCAGCTCCGCCGCCCGCCGAACCGTACGAGGTGGAGGGTTGGGTTTGTAATCGGACACTGCTGTGTTTGTGGATTTGTGTGGGTGTCCTTTTTGCATTTATGTTTCCTGCCGCCCACACGCCTGCTGGTGCAATAAAGCGCAATTTATGTGTGGAGCATTTCGTGCGCTGTGTTGGCTGGGTGGGGCTGGTCCCTTTACCGCCATCGTCATCATCATCATCATATGCCACTTCCGGTAGAAGTCAGGGGCACTCCGGGATCGTTTCGACTTCCGGCTGGAAGAACTTCGGCTCTCGGGACCTCCGGAAGATGAATGTTGGACAAAATGGTCGTTATGAGGGGCTTCGGAAGGGGGGAAGAGGGTTCAGTAAGCTTCATTTCATTAACACCCTCTCGGCACGAGGCCAGCGGTTGTTGGCAAATTATTCAACCCAAAAGTTACTACGGCATCGGCAACGGCTGGCTTAATATTTTTCCCTGTCACAGGATTACGAGTTACTACAGGGTGGATATGATAAAGAGAGAAAACAGTCCGAAAGAATCGGCAACACTTTTACGCAACCGCAGCCCAAGCTGCCGTACTTGCTGGGGAGCAATTTAGCCAAACGATACAGTTTCAGCTTAAGCTCCGTTTATCCTCACCACGGGAAGTAGTTTCAAGGATTCGAAGAAATCTAGGACGATGGCAAGCGAAAAATTCGCTACAAACAATATATCGCCCATCGTTCCACACCCTCGTGTTCACGTAAACGATCGCATTATGCAACGGCGCGCGTCCGCCTGTTTGCCCGCGCACAATTGATGAGGGAAAAGGCTCCCTCACGCCATTATCGGCTCACCACCGCTAACACACGCGCCCGGTTTGCAAACTGTTGCCTTTGCGCCTGCTTGGGGGGAAGGATGATGCATTCAGCGAACTGCTCTCAGGAAGCCATGCGGACGTGATTTTTACGAAGCTAAAAACTGACTTGAAAATCGTTTGCACTCACTCCAAGCGATCCTTTGCGGACCGTTTTGGTGTAACGTTTTCGGGGTGGGGAAAAAGATGAAAAATATGTTAGCTAGCTGATGCACCGAGAGTGACACTCAAGTGGCTCCTTGAGCGAAGAAGCGGTGAGGAAAACGTGTGTGCATGTGTATACGTTATCCGTGCAGACGATAGGGGTGGGGTACGTAATGTCCGAAGAAGCGGTAAAGACACAACCCTAAAGGGGTTCACGACACTCCCTCTCTCTCTCTCTTTCTCTCCTCACGGAACTTGAAACGAAACATCTCGCCGTTTTGCACCGGGCAGCTCCTCCTCCGTTGAGGAGCTGCTGTTTTATGCATGATGCCCGTTTATGGTAACACGATTGCAATCATGGTTGTGAGACATGGGACTTTAAGTTTGGAGTGGTGCTTGAAATCGTCGAAAAAATTTCAAGCGCACTTAGAAATTATGAAAATGTGTTCTTCCCGCTGCGTTGCTTTGTTGTTAGATGGCGCGACAGGCGCTTGGTTGGTGTTGAAATAAGTTTTTTGAAGTTGTATGTATTTTTGGTATTTTTTGTAATCGGAAAATCCAAATGAAGTATCCAACAGAACATAGTGTGCTGTAAAAAAATTGAATTTTTATCTCAATTCAAACCTTTTACTCCCCCGTGTTGCAGTGATGTTTTTCTGGCAGAGGGCGCCGCATGGTTCGTGTAGTTCAAAATTGACTGTTTTTATTTTCTTATTTAAAGAACAACTGCAAACCTGATCGTAAATGATATGTGAAGAAAATATGAACGTTCTTCTCGGTCAGCACACCGATCCTGTTTTCATGAAGAGCCTTTGCCAATTTTCCTGAGCCAATAAATTATTCCTTCCGATTCTTGCCGTCTGTAAAGCGTGCATCCGGCAACAGACTCGACAAACCTGCTAGCGTTGTGCTGTGTCCACTTACACACCAAACCAACATCGGAAAAAGAAACGATAAGCGGCTTTGGTGCAGATTGTGCATGTTTCATCAAGATCATGGCAATAGCAGCGAAATGGGAAGACTGCTCCTTTTATTGAGTGAAATTTTTCTTTTCTTCCTCCGTATTTTATTCAAAACGGCCAGATCTTTTTCCGAGCGCATCGGCTTGTGGGTTTGCCTGTGGTTTTAGAGTATTACCCTTTCAGCACGTCGGATGTGTGTACTTCCTTTTGTAAAGTTCTAACTAAAGTTGCATGCATTGGGTATTAGTTGCAAACACAATTGTGCAAGTGTCGTTCGGGTGAGGTTCGCTATGATGCTATGTAAATGGGAAGAGCCTCAAAGTGGGATCTTTTTTCCCAATTTTGAGCACATATTTTTAAGCAAGTTTCGTTTCGAAACCATCGTACGTGATATGACTGAGGGAAAGTTAGCTAATGGAATTTGAAACGTAGCTTCAACTTTGCTTATATTTGCCTATTTTATGTTTGCTTACTGATATGTTTATATGAAATGCTCTTCACATTGGAATGTTTTTTATGGTTATGAATCTTTTATTAAAATTTTAGAATTCTTCAATAAGCTTGTCACAAGCTTTCATTGTGGCAAAATAAATTTACAATTTAGATAATAGCCGAGTGTTATGTATTTTGAAAAAAATCTGATTTTGTAGTTAAAGAAAAAAGTAATTGAATAAAAAGTAATTTAATAAATAAAGAGGAAAATATATAATTAGATCAATCAACTCAATTAAACTTTAAGTTTAATAACTTACAAAATTGTAAGTAAATTGAATAATTAAATTAATATTTTGTATCAATGTTTTTTTATATTGTTTGCGCGTTGTGTTCAGCAAAAAATACAATTTTGATAATTTAATATTATTTCAAGCGAATTTTCTTAATACTCTTACACACCTTCTGACACTCATACCTGCAAGGCATGCAAAACCATTCCAAAACCCATTTTAGAGAATATATCAACAGGACGATGACCACACTATTTCCGCTTCGTTGCTCACGTCACTCCCGAAATCGTATTTCCATCGGTGACACAGCGGTTTGAGGCGAGCTGCACTCGAAACTCGATTTGCATTCGAATCACCTCCTGCAGCGATGTTCACGCGGATGAAACGTGCTATATTCCCATAAAGCGAAAACTTTTCGCTGGACAACACAACCAAATCGCCAGCCGGGGAAGGAAGGATGATCGTACGGCGTCGAGTTTCTCTCTTTTCCCACATTGACGATCAATTTGCATGCAGGAGTGAGAAAAAAATAGAGCTCCGAAATTGGGAATAAAATGGCGGTGACTTATTTTACTCTCAACGCATTCGCTTTCCAATTCGATCACTCGAATTCGGCACGGTGTGTGCTCTCTTTTATTGCGGTATAAATTGGAATCGAACTCTCGGTGTCATGTTTCGGTACATTCCGAATCTGGCCCAAAAACGTGAGCTTCGTTCGGGCGACGAAATGGAAATAAATTGTTCTGCCACATAACGATGGGTTGCGGGCAAAAATTTCAACTCTAAGAGAAATCATTCACAGAAAAAAGAGGTGCGTTTTTATGTGGAAAAGCCACCTCGCACTTGAACGTAAATTCAACCGCGCACCCGTTCGCTTAGAGATTCGAGGAATGTGTGTGACCTTTTGATTCACGGCATGGCCCGCCGGGCGGCCTGTCACGGCCTCCGGATCGATTGATTGAAACGTGGTGATCACGAGGGGAAAAATGGAAAGATTTTCAATTCCCGCGATAGTGCTCTCGATGGGTAAAATCGAGAAAAAAAATACACACACAGCTAGCTCGGTGAAGGATTTCAAGAGGTCTGTTTTGTTGTGTGCCGGCTCGAGATCGTTTGTGATGCAAACGAAACTGGCACGAGTGCAACAGTTTCCTCCCAAACCTGGGCCCGCTTGATTGATGGATTGATGGCGCGCCGTGGGAGGGATGATTGGTATTTTGTTTATCAAACGCCTTTTTTTGTTGGCTGCCACCGTTTCAGTTCTGTTTGGACGGCCGAGTGATGGGCAAATATTGGTCGAGTGTGTGTTGGCACAAGCAGAGAGAAAGCGCATGCAGCGTGTGTATGTTTTTATGTGTTTTTTTATTCGCAAAAGCGCAGTTTATTTAATTTTACTGTAGAAAGAGAATTGTACGCCCTTTTTAAGTGGTGACTGAAACGTTGAAATGGGATTTAAAAAAATCCGATTTGTTTGTTTTGATGTTTTCAATTATGTTTTTATTTAATTATTATTAAAAAGGTTGCAAACTGCATCAATCAAAACATTTTTTTATATTATATTTTTAATAAATCGTCTAGTTAAACCGTTTTTATTAATGATGAAAATATACAATAAATAATTTTTGATGTCATTTTAAACCTTTATTTAATCACCTGTGTCATGCTCATCGACTTACCTTTACGTTTCACGTACTAATCCTGGCACTTCATTCATTGTCCTATTCTCTTCTTCAAAAGTCTACTCGCACAAAAACAGCCTCCTGAACCTGTCCGAATGCAATATGCGATCTGCTCGTTTCTCAAACAACATCATCCATCTTCTGTCGCCCATTTCGGGCGGATTAAAACAAATGAACCCTTTATAAACTCGGTGCGACCGAAAGGACCACCTTGCTTGCTTGCTTTGGCGCTCGCATAGCTTCCACCCTTCCCGGGGTGACCGATTCTTATCATGATTAAGTTGCGAATGGGCGGTGGATGGGAGAACCCTTGCCATCCCCTCCATCGACAAACTTCTGTTTGTCGAAACCGCACAATTAACTATCGCCCCTCGCGTGCGTCCATGCGCTCTGCACGAACCGCACGTCCACGGTCCTAATCGCAGATAGGATCCCAGGATCCGGTTCGTTTTTGTTTGCTTCTGTCTTCGGGTTTCGCTCTCCCATTCCACGGTGGCACCTTAGCGAGATGCGATCCGGAGATGCGCATCGCTCGCGGTACTCAAGTGACAAATCGTCCTTTTTCTTAAATCGTTCTCCGGTGCTAAGCACGAACGTGCGCCGGTGGACGATGGCACGAAAGTTTTCTGGTATGAAATAACACGCAAAAAGAAAACATACACGATGGAATGGATACCGTTTCGGTCGGACGTCTTGTCTCGGGTTGCTAGAAACATGAAAGAATTATTTTATCGCATCGCATCGGGCAAAGAACTTGTGGATTCCATTTATGGTTTTATTTTTTTACTTTGCCACTCCAAGCTGTTGCCGAAGCGAGTACACGAAGATCGTTGCACTTTGCGTTGCCGCCTAGCAAACGGTTTTCGTGCGCGCATCAGTACTAAAATACTATGTGACACACGTCGTTCTCTCCTTCCCTTCCCTCCTCCCCCATACCCGTAGATGGAATAGTGAGCCATGTAGCAACCATTATCTAAACGACGCTAACCGCGATGGCAGAATATCTCCTGCACCGGTCAGCGCACTACTGAAAGATAGCAGCGATTAATATCCTTTGTCTTCTTGTTCCGCAGAACCCGCCCTGCTAGGCGCCGGTGGAGGCAACGGCTTCCCGCCCAACTTTTCACCGCCGGACTTCCACCCGTCGGAGAACTGGAAACCGGCCGCTGCCGGTACGCACGTCGGGCTCATGAAGGACCCACCGTTGCCACGGAACGGACCGACCAACTTCATCCAGCCAACGCAGCAACAGGTACGCACTTGCTCTTTCTTCAGCACCGAACACCGATTTCTCCGGGGCAAATTTAAAACACCCTTCGCGTAAAGCAACTCGAGTAGCATCGGCGACACGTTTCCGGTTCAGTTTATTTTTCGAAATGTGATCATTTTATCCTCCGAAGAAAAATTAAATTCTCCCTTCCATGTCTCTTCGTTATCCGCAGTGTCAATACCATCGTAACGAATCATTTTTCATCGTCACAGTCGAACGTAAACAAGTTAGCTTTACGATTCGTTAAAAATGGAGACGCCTGGTGGCTTACGTCATTTTAGTGCGCCTGCAATGAATTGCTTTCTTTTTTCGTTGAATCCTCCTAGTGGTTTTGGCCTCATGATTGCGCCTGTAAGGTATGCAACATGTAAAATAATGCGTTTTACTATCGTTTTACACCGTTTGCATCTGAATTCAAATGGAATAAACCTGCATGCAATGCCGTCAGGTTAGTCTAATTCCCTGTTTTTGTTATTGGAAAAACAATATTTTACTTTGGATTTTTATGAAATCCTGAAAACATTGTTTTCATTAAACGATGTCAATAACTATTTTCGTTCAATTTATGATTCACCAACAAAGTTTCCATTCCTTTGTTTCAATTGCTCATTCATTTCATTTGTAACACACCGTCGTTGCTGCACATTATCATTTAATTAAATCTTGTTGATAAAATGGATTCCCTTAACGCTCACTCGTCCCAGATGCAGCCAGAGTTCGAAATGAAATGTTTTATATCTGAATCCGCGGTGAATTATATCGATGCTGCTCAAATATTCTTTTGTAACCGGTTCGTTCCGATCGAAATCGAATCCAACAAATCCCCCATTTCGATTGGCACTTATTTTACGTTTCCTCCTTTGCTTTCTCCCGCTTCGTTTCTTCAGGGCGCAGTGATGATGGTTTACGGACTCGACAATGGAACCGCCAACACCGATAAGCTCTTCAATCTGTTCTGCCTGTACGGCAACGTGGTGCGGGTAAGTTTGCTAAACCGGCATTCCGTTCTCCGTTTTATTGCACTCAGCTTACACATGTCCTGGCGGGGTTGCGCAACCGAGAAGCAAAAATAAAAATGCGTTTAATTGCGATTCCCCCCCAAGGAAGGTACGGTACGGTATTTGTTCAAGACAAACCGGCTTCTGTTTGGTGTTTAAAAATTTATAAATAATCTACCGATAAGCGTGTGGTATTGAGACAATGCAAACAGCAAGCGAAAAAATGGCAGCAATTTAGCACCGTACCCCAGGCTGAAGCGGAAGCAAACGAACTGGTCTGGTCTGGCCTATTTTTCCTCTCCCCTTTTCGGTCTGGGTACGGTTTCGTCGAAACTATCGAGGCGCGCATCCTCATCGGACCTCCCGGAGG
>JXXA01020380.1:0-15810 GCA_000956255.1 Anopheles punctulatus
GCAAGTCGGTGCGTCGGTCGTCTCGAGCGAAGCGGATGATAAGTAGAAACCAAACCAAAAAGCCGGCTTTCGTTGGGTGGGCACCCATTTTTTAGCGATAACATCGGCGGTACCCATATTCATGCCGGGATAAAGAATGCGGAAAATGGGAAATTTGTGATTTTCCATTTTTTTCTCTCTCCCTCTCTTGCGTGCAATAGAAAACCAAATGAGACGGTGGTGGATGGTGGGCGGTAGCGGTAGGGAAGTAAAAGATCAAGATAACGATACTCGTGGGAGCCGTTTGGGGCAGGCTTGTTTAAAACTACTTTATTTGTCTGTACATCTTTTATGGCATGTTTTACAGTCGTTAGGCTGTCGATTATTCGTCGCTTCTATCGATGGGTATGTGTTTGGAGTGTTGGAAAGAGCAACCATTACCCCTTGTCTCGGGACTAGCGACTATGTACTGTGAGGATATTGTTTTACTGAAGATTAAGCTATGCAATAGGGCTTAAATTGCGCTTAAATTATTGCTTCTTTTTTGCATGAGCAATAGAAAATTGAATAAATTTAGATGAATAAAATCTTTTCAATAAATGTTGCTTAAACTGTTACAATAGTACAATAACAATTGCTCAATTTAATAATATCAAAGCGAAACACCACGTTTAGAAAGAAAAGGATACCTAGAGAGAGCAAAACAAACGCCACAACAAAAATGTTGCACTCTGCTCACAGCTTCACCACATTCCTAGCTAATGAAGCGCATGATAGCCTTGCTTCGTTTCACCAACGATATGTCTGCAGAAAATTAATTAACCGTCACTTCACCAGCATTCGAGCACGGCCACCATCAGAACAACCTTCAGCTCCGACAACTCCACTGCAGAAGC
This sequence comes from Anopheles punctulatus, assembly GCA_000956255.1. NCBI lineage: Eukaryota > Metazoa > Arthropoda > Insecta > Diptera > Culicidae > Anopheles > Anopheles punctulatus. The sequence continues at coordinate 876 of JXXA01020380.1, forward strand.
GACTAAAACTGTCATGAAAAGCGATGTGCCGCAAGACAGCGAAGGTATTCTCTAGCATGTAGCACATTTTTTACCGACCCGGGTTTCCATCGAACCAAACTGCAGTCCCTGGCATCGGGGCTGGAGGAGGGTATGAATTTTACCTTAGTTACATCAAGTTGTGTTTTTTTTGTTGGTTGGTTAAAAATAAAGCTCTGCTTGAATTGTGCTTGCATCGGCGAATTGACGCCTGGCGAAAAAATAAGCATCTGTAGGCTTATCAATTCTCGGTTGGTTTTGGTTTTGCATCGAAGAAGAGGCTTCGTTGGACATTCGGTACTTTGATCTTTCTGGTTTACGGGTGAATGGAGCGTGAGTTTTATTCTCTTACCCGCCCAACAGTTGGAAAGAACTTTGAAGCGCGTGATGAGAAGGGTCACGAAAGAAGAATTTCAATTTTGGTTTCCATTTTAGCAGGGTTAAAATGGATTTTTTTGTTTGTTTCATACATCATCGAGTTTTAATTTTTGCTTCTACTGCATTGATCAATGCTCCAGCAGTAGATATTTCTAGCTGGCTATTTTTGGCAAGGTGGGAGCAGTCAGAGAATTGTTGATTATTTTCTAGCTGATTAGAGTACATTATTAGAAGATCAAAGAATCGATAATTGCAAATTATTTTACACGGGGAAGGTTTATCTGTGTTTCAGAGAAAAAAAATGGTAGGAAACAAATTTGAAAGGTTAAATAAAGAACTTCCTGGAGAATGTAGCCATCAATAACATTTTTCGAATATTTTAATATTTTATGTAATGCAAGCTATGTACTCTAGCAACCACCGGGTTCAACTTTTGCAAGAACTGACAAGAAAGCATGCTAAAGAATTAAAGTTTATTCCGACCGGCTCCAATCATGCCGCACGCCTTAAGAAGTTTGGCATAAAGCTGGCGTCTAGAAGGATTGAATCATGTAACCACCGTGGCATGTTTCTCCACCAGTGAGCGAAGAGTCTAAGAAAAACTTCCAAAAGGCGAAAAAAAAAACTGGAGGCGCGAGCCGGGTGGAATGTTCGGCTAAAGGCAAAGATCATTCGGGTACTGGGTGCCTCTGAGCAAACCGCAACATAACCTTACAAGCCGAGAGGCGTGTGTGGGCTGGCTGGCTGGCTGGATGGGTGTAAGGTTATTTCATTTTCGGATTCGGAGTTTTCGTTTTACGCTTTTCCGGGGCCTCTAGCACACTTAGTTTTCTTCTCCAGTTTGGTATCGCTGACAGCTGTGCGACCACGGTACGACACTCGAGGAGGGAGAACTCGCACCGTAAGACAGTTATGTGACGGTGAAGGCTTTCGCCGGGTTAGTAGTTTGTCCCGGTGGCATGTTCTCAATTTGTCATACATTGGGTCCCGGCCCCCCCCCAGTCGGGAGCGTGAAGTGGTGAAGCATTCCGACTACTTGCCTGACATTCGAACGGGCGGCAAGCGGTAACGACACGTCCGTCGGGGAGAAAGGATAAATGGAAAACTGTCAAACTTTTGGCTCGCGAAAGTGGTGGAAGGAATGTAATAAGCAGCCGAATGGGGAGCAGAAGTGTTGAAAGAACGTGTGTAAAAATGGATATAAAACAAGAGAACGTTATAAGAAATGCAAAAAAGAACGGAAACCGTAGGAGTTGAGCGCTGTAAAATGAAGATAAAAAGAAGAGAAAAAACGGCTGAAACGAGAGCTTGGTAGAATGCTTTTTGCTTCGACTTCTGCTCGCTATCTGGCAGACTTTAACCGTAAGCGGTGAGGTTATTCTCATCCTTTTGCCACTCCAGACATTGAAGCCAGATTGAAGTAACACGACGACAACGACACGTCGTGTGTGGCTGCGTTCGATTCCAGGGCCGTTTGTCGGTTGCCATAATTTTTGTCGTTTTAATTTCATTTCTTTGCTCATGCTTTTATGCCCCGGTTGCCGGTTTGCCGAGGTTTGCCATTTCGCTCGTATCCTTAATCAAAAACTCCCATCACGAGGGTTCTTTTCCGTACCGAAAAAGTCCGTTGCTCAAGCGTTTTGTGGTTTAAGTGTCGTTTCTTGTGCGGCAGAGTGTGTATGTTTTTTTTTTTTAGTATGGCAAGTATTTGTCTGCAGGGAGCGAAGGCGGGGCAGGGTTTGGGGCCGAGGTCTGTTTTACTCGAGTTTCAACAACCGGAGGAGGAGTTACGTGTAGCTCGTATTCCATCGTTCCACCGAGCACCGTGCTTAATTGACAAGTGCTTCCGAGGCGGCGGTTGTAAAGTTTCGATGACAGGCTCGACACGTACTCGGCGCAGTGTTGAGTGTGTACGAATTCATGTATGATAAACATGCATGTATGGCATAACAAAAAAACATCATAATCGGTTGATCACGTTGAAGCTATCACATGCTGGCCCGCGAATGGGTTGCGTAGATATATTGAGTAAATTTTATCGAAAGTCTTTTCGAGCAGACAATATTTGAGGCTTCTTAGAATACACTGCCACGTGAAGCTGACTTCAGGATCCATACATATCTGTTCCAGGAGTCGGTCCGGCTGGAGTACGAATTTTTGAGAAAAACAATCGTATCCTTTCCATGAAAACTCTACAAACTGATGCGAGTGTATTTTTATGCTACACATGAGTGCAAATTTGATGCTTAAATTGATATAAAGCGTTTCATGCAAGCCCTCACTTTGGTATCAATTATTTGCGTTGGCTTTTAATTAATTTTTCAGTTCTCATTCCCGTTCGGGTTAATCGATTCCTCGAAATCTCCCACCAAAGTATCTAGGGGCAATGGGTTTTAGTAGTTTATTTTGGGATCATCATAACCACGATTGCTTTATGGTATTTTGCGCTCCTTATCTGTGCAGCCCGCCTGTAGATGGTCGCAGCTCACCAAACGGGTCGAGGTCGCAGGATAAGACCCTGGTGCAGCATCATACGTATACGCGTGAAACGCATGGGGTTTCCTTTCTGCATCCCCTTTTCGCAGCACGTGCCGTATTCCCAGCAGCGCCGTACGAAACAGTTGCGTTTCGGCTCAATCCTTCCGTGAAAGAGTTAATGGAGGTTACGGTTCAGACCATTCTGCGGGACGGGCTTTTTCGGGAAGATGCTGGTCCATTGCCACAGTCGTAGAATGATACCTTCGGGTTTAAGCGAAACGCTCCGGCATCGGAACAACATCGAGGTAAATCATAAATGGAAAATCCCGCTTAAGTGCTGTAAATAATCTGCCTAATCCATACGCCACTGCTGGGGTTCAGTTAGTTGGGGGATTTTAGGTCCACCTTGGTAATGGTCCTGTCGTTTTCTGAAATTGGGAACGGGTCGGGCAAGCGCCGAAGGTGGTTTTCAGGTTTCCTGCTGCTAGTCGATTGCTTAATTTCGAGTTGATTTGGAAGGGTCACAAAACGGGTTAGAACACAGTGAGATATTGTTTTCGGTCGTATTGGACAAATTTTGCCAGAATGAATCTTGAACTGAAAGAATTGCTTGTTGAATTGTATATTGCTTTCATATTGGTTTGATTATTGTTTTTAATTTTCAATATGAAATGTCGATTAAAAACATTTATTAAACTTGGAAACTCTAGACTGCTCAAACCAAAACATTCCCTACTGCGCACCGCTCGAATGCCTCTAAATATTGGGACAAAAGTGGCTGCTAGCTGGGGCAAAACCAAGTCCGCCAATCGCATCCACACCATACGAGCGAAGTCAAAGGGCCCTGCTGTGCTGCTAGTGTCGCTACTGACAATTCCCAATTTCAAAAATCCTATGTGTCCGAGAGTCAGCACAGGAGCAATCGGTCGAACCGTAGCCCCGACGAAAGAGCGTACTCGGAAAGGATTGTGAGAGATTCGAAAGATTAATCCTTATCGTTTTCGGCAAGCAACCTCACCGGACTGACTGCGGCATAGTGACTGCGGGTATCGTTAAGATAGGGCAAGTGGTCATTTTCCCCCCGCTGCCTCCACTCTACACGTTTGCATTAGGATGGAGCGGGCGTTAAGGTTCTCGCATGAAACGAATGCTTATGCAGCTGCGTCTAAACTGCGTACGATTGGGCAAGGTATGCAAGACGTTCAGTTACAGAAAAGCATTCCGCAAACTCATCAAATTTTTCGATCGAATCTGAAGTCGTACTGCATATGGGAAAATGCGGGTGTGTGAGTGTGTTTGAGGCTCAGGTGTGTTGTGTTTCCAATTTTGTGCTTATTTCAGATGCTGTCTTTAACCTTAAGCTAGTCTAAGCTTCGTAGGAAATATGATTAGTTTATCAGCATACATGTAGGCGTGAAGATGAAGCATTTGTAGGTCAGATTGCCATTTTATTTGGCATTTCAGGTCATGCATGCAATTTTTAGTAAAGTTTACCTTTGTAAATGCTGTCCTAGTGTTTTTCATCAATAATTATTTCCGGGTCGGTTGTTAGGTTTTGAAAACAGATTTTGAAAGCTTATGGCGTTTTGAAGTATCGTTTGTTTGATCAACCTTTGAATCTCATATGCTTCCAACATGAGCAATCTACTCTGATCTAATGCTAGACAATGTTTTCGCACACTCTAGCCCATAAACCGATCATGAAGTCATGCATATTGCTTTCGTAGACACGACACTAATGCCACTCCTATGTGAGTGTGCGTAGCAGCGTATAAAAACCGAAAATGAAACGTGCGTTTTCGTTGCACGGAAATAAATTTATTATACGGCACAGCATAAATCTGCATATATTTCATACGATTGACATTTGCAGCCTGCCAAAGGGAGGATGGGAAGCAGGCAGTGCAGCGTGCGAGGGGAAGCCATTATCGATAAAAATAACGATGACCGGGGGTGGAATGATACGGACACTAGCCCACCGAAGGGCCATCCGGCAGTAGACTGAATGGTCAATTTCGATTCGAGGACGCCATTAATCCCTGAATAGGATGCGTGAATAAAGCGGGAAAACCGGGAGCAGCAAAAACAAGCCGAAACGGTGAGAAGCACTAGCAAAACACATGATTCATTAAACTAATGCTGCCGGGAACGGATGCTAGCTGGGAGGGAGCTGGCATACGTGGACGGTAGTTGAGGTGATGTAGGAAATTGGGTAAGCCTTGCTGCATTGGAAATCTATTTTAATAGTAGCTAGCATAGCAACGTTATACTCCCATGTTGATGGGGAAAAAGGGATGATTTTTATAATTTTATATTTAACCTGCTTTTGAAAAGAGACAAAATGGAAAGCTTTGTTTCATGTTCGTCTCCATAGCAAAAGGAAACACGGTGTAGTTTTTCGTGGTAACTCTCACATTCGATTCTACCACCAGTCCCTCTCACACATACTAATGGCACGGAAAACAACGTGTGCTCGAATTTGCGTCGGGACGCGTCCGGACTGTCTGGGCATGAATTTATTTCAAATACACTTGCAATATTTTTCTGAAATTTTCACACGAACACCCCCGGCTGACCTCTGGACGTGCGAGTTGGGCGTGCAAATTTAGCATGTGCCCAAAACTTCGTGTTTTGCACATGTTTTATTATCGTTGTCGTTGTTGTTGTTGTTGTTGTTGTTGTTGTTGTTTTCTATATTCCTGCGACGCATTTTAGCGCTCCAAGTTTATGTTGTTTTGCTGTCGGTACGTGTTTGTGATGACGACATATTCGGCACGAACGAACGCACCACGCACCTGTTCGTGCAGGGGTGCAAATCTGCTTAGTTAGAGTCGAAAATCAGGTTGGCATGGTGTTGCTCGGCGGGTGATTTTGGCGGGTGGGTCTTCGTTGAGGATCGTTAGTAGCGTACTGGTGCGGGCGGGTCAAAGGGAGATGTAGATTTTCCGGCAACAGTTCGAAATATGTGAGTCAAATCATGTTTTTATTTTTTTTTGTTGCAACCACCCCTGTTGTTGATGACAGTTAGGATATGTGGATGTTTCGGCTGATTGTTGATTGCAAATCATGCCAGTGCACGTCGGAATGGCATTAGGGTTGTGGGAAATTTGCAGACGAACACACGGTGAGTAGGTATTAATTTGCGTTCATGTATCGCGTACGTGATAAACGTGTGTCAACGACGAAGCAAAGATTCAAACCTATTCGGGTTTTATAATAAAAACTACAATTATTTACTGGAAACAAGTACAACGGACTTTTGAAAGTAGCTCTTCACCTTCTGTTATAAAAGAGAATTCCAACATTCTGTGAGAACGTAAAAAAAGCGATGACAGGTTCTTAATGCTATAATTAGAAACTTTTTTAAAAACTGTTCATGTTAGAAGAAGGCAAAAGCAGCAACACTACAGGTCAAAACAACTATCAAGTATCGAACGAGCTTATCGAAGCAGCTCAGTATCGGTCAGAGGCGTAAAAAATAAGGAAACGAAAATACTCACCGCACACCATCAAGGTTGTTTAGAAGATTTCCATTTGGATATTTTATCAACTCAAGCAGAGGGTAAACAAAGTAAAATGAAGATGGTTTCCCATGCAACCAACAATAGCGGTTGCTTTCACCGCTGGCCAAACAGGATCGTTTATGCATTAGCTGCAGCGCCACAGCTGCTATCAATCCTTTTTACCATCGGGTTTCCTTTTCCCCCGGGCTGGTCGGTGTGGAAATTGCATTCAAAAGCCGGCACGGGGGTTTTGCAAATATTTTCTCTCCTATTCCGAAGTGGGGGCAATGGACCGAAGAGGAAGGAAGCGCAGGAACAGGTCGTCCAGTACAATAACAGGCTCCGTTTATTTCTGTTTCTGTGAAAAAATATATCACAAAACTTCGCCGCGTGTGGGTGTGGATTTATTCCGCCTTTGCCCATCCCCCGGCCCATGACCATCGTTTATCTGCGCTGCTGGATAGGTACCGGAACCTATCGAAAATAGCTAAGCAAACTACCGAACGTTACCGCAAACAAGCGTGCGTTGGCTGCTGGGGTGCGGCAAGGAACGGGAAGGATAGAAAGTAATATAGCAAGGACGAAAGCAAACATAATAAAAGTGGTTTCCGAAAATGAAACCGAACCTGAACGCACAATTTCCTTTCGGAACCCAGCCCGGGGTTGGGGAAAACTGCACGGGTTTCCTGCACGACAGAAGCGGATGTGCCTGTGCCGTTAGTGCAGCGCTGTGGTGATGCGTTGGACGAAGGACGAGTAAGAGAAACGTACAGTGTTTGCAAGACTTTTGCAGTATAACTGTGGCCTGATTTTTTTTTTTGGTCTCCCGTTGTATGACCTAAACTATAATATAAAGGAAGACATTCTAAAGAAAATCGAATCGATTCGCTCGCTGTAAGCAGTCGGTCGCCAGCAGGGCGGGAAATAAAAACGCCGCAAGCCTTCGCCACTTTTGATTATATGAGTTGCAGTGAGCTTTCCCTCGGCGGGCAGACTGACTGACAAACGGAAAGTGGCGATGTGTTTTTTTTTCTGCACATTCTTCAGACAGCCTTCTAGCTGCGAAAGTCTCAACATGGCAAGAAAAATCACTCGAAACCCAGGCGCTTTATTGCTCGGGCATTTTATTCACTTTCAACGGTTTCCCAAAAAACCAACTAGGCGAAGCTGCATAAGAGAATTTTAGTATTTCTTTTTTCGGCGTTTTCGACAACCACTCGGCTGCACGAAACAGAAAGTAACAATATTTTATATCAGCTCGGTAGAAGGATTTTATCTGCCTGTCTCTTTCTCCCCTTTCTTTGCCCTGTAGTATGTGTGTGTGTGTGTATTCGTCCTTTCACTTAACCGAAAGCGGTTGAAGTAGTTGCATTCCACTCGACAGGCGAACGCGAGAGTTTATTTTGTCTGGCGAGGAATGGGCTGCAAGATATAATAGCGTTCGAGATTGATTCTTGTGCGGCGCGGTTGTGTGCTTTTTCGGCACAGAACAATAAAAAAGGAAAGAACGCCTTGACTGTGGGACGAGCGGCGTACATTCCCGATGCCGACCCCTCTTCAGACAATATCCGATTATTATTAGTGTGTGGTGGTGGTGTATTTATTTATTTATTTTTTCCAGGTCAGCTTATCATCTCCGGTTTCACTTCAGCAGGAATGATTATAGTTTTTTCCTCCGTTATGGTTATTTTTTCCTTTTTTTCTCTCTCTCTCTCTCTCTCTCTGCGCGCAACTGTTATGAACACCCAACTTCCTGCGAACAGCGCCAAAGCTCACATGTTTCTTTGGTGCGCGCGGGTACGAAAGTAATATAGAAATTCCTTGTCCATTGGGGTCAAGAGCGGGGCCCGATTTCCTATTGCCGGTGGCAGAGAAATAGGGAAATTTCTCGAAGGAAACGCGTTGGTTGCATGCGTCCACCACTCACTGTCGAACTCTGGTGGTATTTTGATGAGCCATTTTCCACGAAGGTGCGTTTGAAGTCACTTTCGAGAAAAATGCGACGCTCAACCCCTTTTCCCGAGGAACCGGTCAACCTCGGACCAATCGGGTGGATAAATCGTTGCTCATTTTCTTACCAGCGCGAAGAGCCGTACATTATCACGGAAAATATGTCCGGCGAGTGAAACATTTCTTTGATGCGGATTGGAGTATCGTTGAGTTGATAAATATGCACTCGTGGGGAAGGAATTCAGTTGATTTGAGGAATAAGTTAGTATGTTTTGAATTGTTACGGTGCTGCCCATGTTCATCGCACGCAAGAAAGCAGTTTTGTTCGATGAGCTTAGTATAATTCGCAAAATTGGTGAATATTTATCTGCATTTAGTGAATATTTATATGCATAATAGAGTATATGTACTGTAAAAAGCATAATTCTCTCAGTTTTACACTTAAAAAAGCATGAATAATGCCAAGAACAGACTGCACCTTGCGTCGGATTAGATCACCTTTCATGGAGGGTGTAAAACTCAAAGTCTGTACTGGGTCTTACGGGAAATGTCACCTTCCAATTCCTTCGCAAACGGATCCTAAGTAACTTGTAACGATCTGTGCAAACTGTTTCCAGCACCCCCCAATCGCTTCATTGATTTCATCCGTTCGTTATCACACAACCGATTCCGCATTGGGTGCGGGCATTTTATGGACAGAAGCGAGTGGATGTGCTTCTGGACAGCACCTGTGCACGGTCGCTTCCCAACCGTCGTTCCAGAGTTTAATTCTATTATCTTATCATCATCACGATTTCCAGGCATCGTTAGCCGTTCCTTCCTCACTTAATTTCGGCCTGCTGCTGCTTCTGGCAAGCGTTCACTCCAATCGAATCGTAGCGAAACGTAATGAGCAGCACTGGCTCAGGTTTCGCTTATTCGGACATTGAGTTCATCGATAAGACACCTCTGGTTCGATCCGAGGCCACCCGATGAATTTGCGCTGAACGAACCAGGAGGAACGGTACCTCTGGGGAGACATTCACAGACACACATACACACATAGAGACACAGAGGTTAAGCTTTTGAAGCCTCCGGCTCGGTGTGGAGTAGTAAAAGACTACCGAAAAATCCGGAACATGTACGCCTTTCGAATGGTCAATGCTCCCGACCAGTCCTGACAAATAGAGCACGAGGCGGATGGAGTGCAAAATTGGATTCCTTCAGTCTACTTCGATTAGGTTTATTTTTTTGTTGTTGCAGCAAACGATTCTAAGGATGTTATTGGAGGGTAAAATGAAGGTTCCACATGGCATGGAGTGCTAGGTTTGCTGGTGCTCCAGTGCTAAAGAGAGTTTTCGTTAGACCATCCATAATTGATTCGAGGCACGCGGCTCGCGGAATGAAGTGTTTAAAAGTGAGTTTGGAAGATGGCGTTGGGAGTGGAAACGAATGGTCTCGAGTGCTTATATTTATCGAACAATTTTAACGGAATGGTTGCTAATTTCCTTAACATATTTTTTTCATTTTAGTTTTCGTTCAGTCTATTGTTCTACTCTATAATATAAAATTTTCATAGTTTTTAAAATTTTATATTCAAACATAATAAATTTTTATGTCTATAGTAAATGATGGCCTATCAAACGATTCGACTTTTCAATGCACCCTCTTCAAATCCGTTGGCACAGCATCTCTTGTCGAATCATTCGGGAAATATGTCTATTTCTTCTCGGAAAGCAACTGCACACTCAAGGTGAAGGATCCGATTTTCTTTTGCTCCTGTGTTTTTGGCTCTTTTTTTCGCTGGTTGGTATGGATTTAACCGGATGAATTAGGACACGAAATTGGCTGAACGGTAACATTGGTCTAATCAAACTACGCTGATGCTTGAACGGGGTGTCTTGAACGATTCGCGTAGGGCGGTGCTGTGTGAACGGCGAATGAGGTGGAATGGTGCAGGAACATGAAAAAGAGTTCCATCATGGATTGGTGATTTAACTAGATAAATGAGTTTTATAGGATTATCAATGATCAATGGTCGTGTTCATTGCGAATGGATTCGATTTAAAGCGCTTAGTATTTCAAGTAAAAAAGTGAATATGATTAAGAGCTGATGGAAACCAATGGTATTTCTTGCATAGCTATATGATACAGTAACCATGATGCTTGCTCACTTCGGTAGAAATCTGTAAAAAAGGCATGATGGAAGTAAGGATAACACTTTTAACGCCTAGGCACATGCAAGGCTTTGAGGTTGGTACGATCATTCATAAAGCGACAGTCGTTCGTTTGTTTTATTTAGCAAACAAAACTCTTCGGCCGTATAAAGTTATTCGTATCATTATTATTCATTAATTTTCACCCAGAGGCTGGAAAGCTGTGGTGCTAAGACATCATCATCTACTCATGCTAGAATGTGATGCTTTCCATACACCCACTTCCATGAAGCCTTCCCGGCGTTTGCAGTAACTTTTGCTCGTAAATATTTAATTAAAACATGCAGGCGGAGTAAGCGCAGCCAATTTTTTGCCACCAACTGTCAGCTGTTGGCGCGTGTTGTTTCAAGTACGATGAGTGATTCCGTTGAATTTGTTCGATTTGCGTGCTTGATCGTTAGTTGTTGGAAGTTTACTGAAACCAGTACCACCCGAACCGGAGTGTTTTCGCTCCAGATTTATTCAGCGTTCCAGCTTGTCGAGAAAGAAAAGAAGAGAAAGATAGAGTGTGTCGAGAAAGTGCGACTTTGCGGAAAGTGAAATCTGTCCGATAATGAACATTATGCCTGACAGGTTCATGAACTTGAGCTCCCACCGGTACGTGGCAGAAGTGGCTTGGTGTAGCGATAGATACGTTGCAAACGAGTGCTGCAACGGGGGCAAGTGGTTCAATAATTCGCTCTGACAACTTGCTGGCAGGCAGCAATCTCTTGAGATGCCATCGGGGTTAGCTGCAGACATAATCAGTGCGGACGGCAGTGCAATTAACTCCATCAGCCAACAGGGAATGAGCTGCAGAAGGAGAATACATAAGCAGAAAATATCAGACCGTAAACTTTCAATCAAACGTCTTTCAAGTGTTTTGCAATAAATGGGTGTCTTCTCTGATGAATGGCACTTTAGAGCAGGATATTATGTAGCAACATGCATACTTTAAGGCGTAAATGACAAGCTAGTTAGTATCGTAGTAATCGTATGAAAAAATCAGTCAACATTTTTTAACATGAAATATTTGGTACTGTAATTTACTTCACAGGTAATATTAGTTCAGTTAAATATGTTGTGGTAGTTTCATTGTCGATGGAAAACTGTATGACGTTTTTCATATCGCAACTTGTAATGAAGCCCTACTTTTGCATTCTTCAAAGCAATTAAGATACGTAAAATTCTAGACAAACCGTATTTATTTAGGTATGATGGACATTTAAGAAAACCCATAACTTTCAGTATCGTGTGATGGCAAAAGTGTGAAATAAAAGGTTCACAATGTATGTGCAATCAAGCTCGCAACGAATCTGAGAATGGGTATTGCATTCCACAGGAATCCTCAAATGAAAGAGAAACCGAATACTACCTACGCCCAGACATAATAGCACACATTGTATCACGCTATGTTTTGCTTCTTTAAAATTCCTTCACTAGTACTTCACACACGCAGCACCTGTTGCTATAGCAAGTTTAACATCGTAGGTCGATGCAATTGTTCCTCGCCGTGGGTGCAAAATAAAACCAAAAAGATTCACCGCACTAGACCGGGGAAGATGCCGTCTATTATTATCTGCAGAAAACATAAATTCATTGTTCCATTCCGGAGAATTTTCTGCGACTTTAGTGCACCGGGCAGATCAGGACCAAGCTGTCGATAAAGAATGCAGTGTATTTATTCCTGGCGGCATTGTTAATGCACACCCTACGGGGCCGCTTGTTTAGATGTTCGGCATAATGAACTGCATTGTGCACTGTTGGTTTCGGTGCGCTGAGACCATGGTATGCTAAACATTTCCTGCCTTCCTCACGAATGCAGCTGGCAAAAGTTGACCACAACTTCAGCGGAGCATGGGAGGGTTTATCTCGGGATTCGTTTTATTTTCGAAGCGCTGTGAAAGTTGGGCGTGCCGAAGAATGTTGCTGACAATTCACATAAATTCGTTTTCAGTCGTGCCATTGTTTTGGGAGTGTTTTTAAAATCTAGAATAATCTGCTGAAACACCTACTTCGTGTTCGGTGGACGTTTGAAACGGAAGCTTCGTTGTGCTGTCTTTTAAAGGAAAAGAGAATACAGTCCAGTAAGAACAGTGCAGTCGGAACAAAAATATAATTCAGATTGGTTTAGTATAAGATAAGAGGCTTAAAAATTATTTGAATCAACCATCTCGAACTTGTGTTCAGATGTACAACAACATTTTTTTTCATTTTTAAACTGTTGTGTTATTTTTACGCGAAGCTTATCAATATGATGGAATCGAGGAAGTAAAATATGCTCCCAACAGTCACCCATCTACCGCTCTCTAATGATACTAAAAACAGTTTAACAGCTTTATTATCGCTCTGCACTGTCCAACCCGAACGTGCATCCGATGTTGTTATGCGCAGTCTTGAACACGAGCAACATCTTTCTCCTCTTCTCTACCGCATTAAAGCATTTTTCCGATCTGTTGCGTTTGCTGCGGGATCTGATTGCTGTGGGCCTTGTGGGCCCGACCGGAGTGCTTTTTATTGCTCAATAAAAATCACCAGACCCGGACGCACCACTGGACTGGACTGGGCCGCCATATCCGTAAGGCAAATAACTGCTTTCCCTCGACTAATTGCAACATTCACCGAGTGGAACCGAGGCTCTTTGAGGTTTGCTGATGAACTCAACGCACACCCACAATTTATGTCCTTCATTAACGCTATTGATTCATCGGTTTTCGGGCTGGGTGCCTTCTTGCTGCGCCACTTCCTGCACTCCCCATTACGTGCCGCTTTTATTGGTCAAACCGAGTCGTACCATCAGTGCCATTCATGATCAGACGCAGCGCAATTTCGTCTGTAAGGTGGCGAGGTTTGTGAGTGTCCTTGTCAGCTATGCAGAGAAACGAAAGAATATTTTGCGTAAAAGCATTAAAAGAAAACTTAGTTGCTCGAACGAAGTGAACAGCTCAGAATAAGCGTTAAATTCACAGCGAAAGGTAATTTAATTAATTTCACTGCGGGTTTCGCGTGTCTACTGGTGGATTGTTTTCGCTGAGATAGAGAGAGAGAGAGAGAGAGAGAGAGAGAGAAAAAAAAGGCTTCCATCACTTGCATCCAAACGCTCAGCTTCAAGCGTCTAAACGCAGCACAAACGGGCAAATACGCCACTAATCGCGTTTACAATCATTGGTTCGCGTGTTCGGTGCTCATTTTCGTTCCTACAGAGCGAAGGTTGAGCCGAGCGCGGTTGTATCTGAAATGGAAAATCTAATCATTCTCATAAAACGGAACGATTTCCTGTGATTCTTTTCGTCCCAAGCCCTGCAATCCACTGAGGTACCGCTGGGATCTAATCCGGCATCGTGACTTCCAGATGGAAGTTTATTTGGAGAAAAATAAAGCACGGAATTGTTGCACGTTTTGTTGTGCTGGTTTGAGAGGGTGAGGTTGCAAATACATTCTCATATAAATAGCTCGACCTCGTACAGTGGAATTTGTTTGCTTTGGCTGGTGCAGAGGTAGCAGTCCTTGGAACAATCACAAAGGCTAGGGTAGTTAATTATAAATTAAGATGGAATGTTTTGTTCATTTACATCACACCGTCGGAGTGAATTTGTGGTGGAGTTTGAGAAACGAGCCGATCCGCGATCCACTGGTATCAATGGAGAGGAGAAAAATTATATTTGAACTATGATTGCATATCTTTAGGCACTCAAAAACTAATTTTTCAAACCATTTCATTTTTTTCATTTTTATTTTTGCAAGCGGGTTGATGACATAACAATGTTTTCCGCACTTTGCACCTTATCCCAGCCTGGGAATGATTAACATTCTTCGATCAAAATTATTATTCATTTGCTCGTGACCTAATCCATTTCGGCAATTCGGCGTGTCATACCGAAACGTTTGACGAGGGTGTACAAGAGTATTTTTGGTTTTTTGCTCATTCCTCGGCTTTATCAAAAGCTTATCCTGTGCATAAAGGACCATTTCTGTTAGCCATTATGGTGGCGTGTCAAAATTACTTGCTGCTTGATTTACCCGCACCCGGCGATGGCTTCGGGCCTTTGTGGTAGCTGGATTGGGATGGGGGTGTTCAGTAACTAGGGAAGCGGTTTATTTTGTTCAACCGGACAGCTTCCGTAGTTCATCACAACGAACAACCTCAACCGATGCTGTACACAGAGGACCCCTTGAAATTTAATTAAATCATTTCGAACTCGATGATGTCGCCGGGTAGCGTAGTCTTCTTATGGTGCTTCGGTACGATTTCGACATAAATTACTAGAAAGATCTAAAAGTCTGAGGATGGATGAGCTGAAATGGGTCAGAAGACGATGGGTTTTGCGATGGGCTAGTTGAGAAGCTATTTGTACTAGGAAAAAACAGCTCTCCACATTAAAAGGATGTGCCATATGGTTACTTCGATGCAACTTTAAGCTCATGGGGTCAATG
>JXXA01020385.1:0-11840 GCA_000956255.1 Anopheles punctulatus
GAGGTGCGAGCCAAGGGCATCACCGTCGATCTGGAGGCACTGAAGGCCGAGTATCTGTCCCAGCACCGTAACAACTCCGGCAGTGACTCCGAGGATGACGATGACAACGATAACGACAACGACGACGAGGACCCGATCGATGTGGTCGGTGGTGCGGAATCGGGCGACGAGCCGGAGGACTGCTCGATGCATCGTCGGGAAAGCGTCGAAGGCGATGGACTGGACGATACGGGCAGTGACACACCGCGAAACAGCATCAGGCCCAATCCCTTTAGCATAGAATCGCTCCTGTACAACAACACGTGAAACCGCCGGTAAATTGTCAGAAGCTCTGGTTCCAGTTCCGGTCGCATTCGACCATCCTCAGTAGTCCTCCTGCATTCCCCTCGAGAGTAAACGTGAAGTCAGCAGAGCAGAGCAGCCTGCTCCTAACAACCACCCAAACGAATGGTGGCCAATGGTCCAGTGAAAAGCAAATTTTTATTTCCGTTTGCTCCCTTCCGCATCGCAACCCGTAGGTAGAACGAATATCGCACAACGAACCCTTGTCCCCGTCCTGTTCCAGCCCTATACAGCCCCACCAGTGTTTGTGTGTGAGTGGGTGCGTGCGCTCACCCACACCCGCGGGGGACGCGCAATAATGCATTATTTATTTTAATTAATATTTTAATTATAATTATTGTTTAGCGAAAAAATAGTTCAAAAACGTACCAGCAGTTCCCAACGCCCGATTTCAGTGCTGAATTCCCGACAGTCCCTCGTAAACGGTGCATTTCAAGTAGTCTATCGCCGACAGTGATAGACACCGAAGGTGCTAGATAAAAAATAGAAAGAACAAAGAGAGATAGAGAGAGAGAGAGAGAGAGAGAGAGAGCCACACATGAAACCATCGTTAGCTTAAGGAAGAGTGAGTGGAACAGGTCTTTGGATTTTATGCGTCTCAGCGAATCCCGTTTCTCGTTCAGCGTCCCGAAAAGTTGTTTTTGCGTTTGTTTGTGTTGATCTTTCGTTAGTGAACAGGTATTAATAAATATAACAACAAAATACTTATTTAACAACGATGATGTATGCAAGCAACATCGTGCGACAAGAGAAACAACCATCTATATATCAGCAAGCGAAGCGCGACAGGACAATGTGTACAGTAAAGTGATTGAGCCGTTGTTTTCGAACGAAACGGGCCAGATCGAAGCGGGCTGGTAGCAGCCATCTTACCAGGATATCGAAGAACCATGTAAATATGCACACAACAATAAGAGGCCTATAAGTATAAATACCTTATAAATTAAATTAAATGCAAAGAAAATCGAGAGTAAGTACTTTCGAGATCCTTACCGGCGGGCAGGCTGGCAGGCGCCTGCCAGAAATATATCAGAGCCTATTGCAGCCAACGTGTTACGAACGGTCAGAGGAAATCAATATCTGCAAAGTGGCAAATAAAAATATCATCAGTAACGTAATCTAACCGACAAATGGGCAAGAAGAACGAGGCTATTGGAGCGGGTGGGAGAAAGTTATCTTCAGGCATCAATGAAACACATCAACGAAGCAGTGAAACACGCATAAAACTATCCAGCAAAACATATTTTAACACCACACAACACAACATACACACAATAAGTAAAGCCCCAAATTCAACCACTAGCGACTGATAGGCCAACAACGCAACTCGTGTCCGTGCTGTAGAATCGAACCTGTTCGCAACCGCAATATTAGCTTTTCCGAGGAGGGGACGTTCATTTGGAAATGTTTTAAATTTTATGAACTACAGCAGCCGAAAACACACACACATACAAATACACAAAAGTGAAAACAGTTCTAAAATACGCTATACTGATACGTAGCAATTTGTAAAGTAACTATGAAAACTTATGTGCAAAATATGAGACATGTTAAACGAACGTGTTCTATCAAAGAGAAAAACAGAAAGAGAGAGAGAGAGAGATAGAGGGAGAGACAATGAGACAGAAGTATGGGTCCTCCACACAAAACGAAGGCATGAGTTTAATTATGGATTATACACATTTTTGTACTCCAAAACTTCTGTACCGTTGAAGCGTTTAGCGAAGCAAGATACCTTTAATTTTATGTTTCCTTCGATCGATAAGCATTTTAGATGTTTGTTTTTGTTTCCAGTTCACTATCCACCTGCGCTCGCTCGTCCCCCGTTTCCGCTTTGAAGCCGTTTGCAGGAGAGAACGAGCGAGAATGAGCGGCAGTGTGTGAAGAGTGACGTTTCCGTGCGTTACTGCGTTCGTTTCGGATTTATTTTTGTCAGCAGCGTACTCCAAAATGTGATTCTTTTTAAAAAATAAATCAATTCAAAATAATGCATTCCGCGGCCGGTTGGCGAGAATTCGTGTCAAGGATTGAAAGAAAAATCTTGATCTGGGTGCGGTGGGCTGATGTTTTGGGGTCGCCGATTGGGAAAAACTTTTCCGTGTCGTTCATCGCAACAACCATCGGCACCTGCGTTGATGCAAAACGATATGGTGATGAGGGTTGAAAAAGTTGTCAATTTCCATTTGTCTTTCTTATGACTTCTTTTGCTAACAACTTTGCAAAATACTTGTCCTTTTATTTTTCCCTTCGTTTCTCTTCGAATTTGATCCATTATAAGCTTTTCGAGAAAAGTTCGAACGGTTCAATCGTACGTGTCATAATTGAGTTGTTTGAAAAGTAAATCGACTGCGAAACCGCTGTGAACCACGCAAACTACAAATACAACCCATTTCCAAACATTTCGTAACGAGCTTTGGGCATGTTTGGGAACAGTAAGAAAACACGATACTGTGCCCAATCACTTGGCAATACTTTAGGAAGCGAAATGATGCATCCAGATTCGTTTAATCACACGTAACAAATGCTTAATCGTCGTGAAAGCATGTTAAACATGCCAACACCAAATAAACCCCCGAAACCGCATTGTTGATACCTGCCAATTAATGAAACACACCTGCCCAAAACACGCACACACGCACTTAAGAGCGTCTTGCACTCACCGAATAAGCTGTAGCAAATTAGCTGTACGCAAAAACAGCCCTCACACACAACCGTTAGTTGCCCTTCTCAATCAACGCCAATCAAATTACGGTCGATCGGTTGGCCAAACGGGATCGTGTGGTTTGGGTTAATTCATTAACCATGTGCTATAGTGTAACAAACGGTGAGCAAAACATAAAATCATCCAACTTCAACCTCGCCGGAAGTGATACCAGTGAACCGTTCATATTCCTTTCTTAGGTCTCATTTTGTTTACCCAATTTTTTCACCGTCCGGTTTCCCCGTCGCCGGTTGGATTTTGTTGCACGATATCGTTGTATATATATTTTTTTTATTGAAAAACAAAACATAATCCATCAGGAAAAACAGATGAACGAAAGAAGAAAGCTGCAAAGGTGGCACTTGAAACGTAACATTAACCACAAGGTAGGCCCTCGTCGGCTGTTTCAAACCCGACCGTGGCTTATATCCTGCTGCGCCAAAGGATGGGAGGAATTTCGAACAGCTCAAAAAACGAATGACTAACGATCGTGAGTAGTTTGTCTGTTTGTCTTACTGCGTGCGAGTGGATCGTGTGTGTTTGTGTGTGTGTGTGTTTTTTTTTGTAAGCGCACATTGTTGCTTTTTTTTATTAACTTTTGTCAGTTCCAAATTAAGTTGTTGCCTGGAAATGATTCCATTCAGGTCTCATCTCAATTATCACCCGGCCTAATTCGACCCATCTTCGTGCGGGTTTACGGGGATCACACCGCTCGTCTTCCCACTCGCGGACAGCTGCCTCGTGAGTCCGTCACCGGTTATTACAACTGTACTCGTACGGATAATGATTTTATAATGATCACGAACGCCATCGCCCCGCCATCGGACGAGCCCTTTAATCGGGCTCGATGATCTTGTCGTTGCGTTTTTTTGTTTTGTTTTGTGGTGTTATTTTTAAACACATTACTCGTGTTTGATCATTGATTTGCTTATTCTTGTGCAACAACGAGCCACCCATCAGACACCCATTACGGTGAAATGTACGGTTAGTTAAATCGACGGACAAAATTATCCTTGGCTAAAGCGAACTCTCGAGTCCTCTCTTTATACCGCACATAAAGCCCATCCGACAGCGAAACGTACGGAAGCGAAAGCTTGGCATCCGAAATGAAGCGATCCTCAAGCCCCAAATCAAAGGCTCACTAACGCCTCTTGAAGCGAGCAAAAAATGGAAGAAAAAAAAACAATCCTCGCCCTTACCCGTGCCTGCGGAAAGGTAATAAAAGACAACAACAACAACAACACCACCGCCACAGCCACAGCCCGGAACATAACTTATTGTTTGCGTGAAGGAAATTGGAAAGGAAACCGAACACCGAAACCGCCACAGGCCCTGCAGCGAATTAGCCACAATCGCGCGGCCGAACGATACCTGCGCCCCCTAAGCTCGTCCACCAAAGCGCCCAAACCCTCGCTGCCATGCATCAAATCACCTCAAATCACCTGATCTTTGATGATTTATTATATTTAATAACAGAGCGCACGGTTCGGTGAAAATAATAAACAAGTGTAAATGAGATTGATGCTGCACGTACGGGAGGAAGCGAACGGGAAGAAACCCGAACACCAAACGAGCGGCGAATGGCGACGGAAAGCACGGATCCGCCGCCGCTCCGTTGCGCTTTTTCCCTGCGGGGTCTTCCGTTTCTTCGGCTCCTCCCTCCGTACGGTTGACAGCCGGAGACGCGATCGCCAGCACAAAGTTGCTTCACATCCCTGCCAGCACGCCGGTCCCGACCCGTTCGTTCATTGATCGGTGGGTTTGCTTCGGTCGGTTCTGGATAAATTAAATTAAACTGCCCGGCTATGAATCTCTGCTCATTGATTAACTCCTCGTGCTAAAAGACCCGAGACAGGAAAGAGAGAAGGACAACCAGACGCCGACGACGACGACGACGACGACGGGTTGGTTTCGTGATATCGTGGGAGCTTGCCTCTTTTTTTACGCTGTTCGTTACTTTGCAATGTTCCAAATGATTTTCTAATGTCTTAATCACGGGCTTCGAAACAAAAGGGTGAAACGAGGACTGGCGATAAATACAGATAGGAGAAATTTATGCCACTAACGCAGCAGATTCCTCGGTTCCCTTTTGATCATTGACCCTGTACGGTCGGTGAGGAAATTGCAGTGATAGTGAGCATCTGTTCGGATGGAAGAGTGTGCTCTAACTATGTTAACACTAGTGGACTCCCCGGGGCATTCGCCCACTTCGCCAGCAATCGAAAAGATAGTTTTGTGATTCGTTGCTAATCTTCACCACTCACAGCAAAACTTTTCTTTTTTTTCTTATATTATTTTTTTCATTCTGTACGATTTTGATTTGGAATGTAATAACACATCTTTGTATAAAAACATTTCAAATTTTTAAAAAATCCTCCACACTTGCTAAATGCGTTAAATAAATATTTAAAGACATCATTTGCAACGATGCATCATTCGCAGTAGTCCGTGACTTTACATGAGTATGTGCATCTTTACCCTGCATGAATAAACATCTGCCATATGTCGCCGCATTACTTCGCCACAACCGTACCCAGCATCAGCCGTGGCTGCTCGATTCGAGCTAGAACGACCCAACCCGCGCACATGCTTCAAATACGCTAACTAAGCGTAATTCTGCTCCTCTCCACATTCAAACGACTTCAGTGCACTTTGGCAAAGGTCAGCGCTGCTGTGGATGTGTGTCACGCTAACGCCAATGCGCTCCACACACGCACACCAGCTCAGAGCACACATCTGCACGACGAACAGTGCCACACATCCCAAACAAACGAACGCTCGCGCTCAGAGATACGGGCCTCCCTTCCGTCATCCGTCAGAGTGTTTGAAATCGTCGGTCCGACGATCATTTCGGGCTGCATGCATGCATGCATGCATATGCAATGCATATCAATGTGTGTGGTGCTCGCGCAGAGACCGCTGCCTGCAGCCGAGTATCTAGTACACTCTCCCATGGAGAAGATTCGGTTGCATTAGAACGCGTCGGACTCGCCCATGACGCGCGCGCGCGCGCGAACCCGATTGCTATAAGCGCTCGCAACGATCTCAGTAATCTAGCACCGTGCTCCGATGGTGTTCCGAAGTGTTGTGTAACTGCGTAAAACTGACTCAGCGAGACGGACATTATCCAGTGCGACAAGTGAAGTGTGCTCGTATCATTTCAAATTCCATCCATTGTGCGGGAGAACGTTCTACGCCCGCGGCTTGGATGTCTCGGTTGCGAAAATCATTTTCGTTCTAGATGATGCCGCATTAGTTGGGAGGGCTATTTTTAGCGCACGATTCGCCACTCAAAACATCTGCATCCGGCACGGAACGCGAGCCAACTCTTGCGCGAGTCTGTCTTTGCGTTCTGCGGTCGTCGGAAACCAAACTCCGCACACCTCTTATCAGCCTAGCCTAGCTCGTCACACAGCGAGCGTATAGAGTGGCCCGATTGTGGAGCTGGTGAGATGGGCAAACAGCTCATCAGTTGCTGGTAGCGGGCCGAGTCACTGGCTTAGGAGGGCGGTTCTTCCTCGCAGAAACTCGCACCAGAAGGCAACGCACACACATGGTACGTATGAAGACGAGGTAGCTTGCAACAACAACAACAAAAAGTGTTAAAACAAAAGTAAAGTAGAAGTGAACAATGTAAAAACGGCGCAGAGCTGCTGGCACTGGCCGATCACAGGCTCTCGTCTGTTTAAATGTCTTCTCGCGCTAAACGCCTCGGGTTTAGCAGATCGAGCAGAGCAGCGATACTTGCAGATCATCCGTACGACATAAAGCGACGTAACCAAACACCAGCACTGCGCGACCGTGCCGCTTTGCAAGGGCAGAGGACAGAGCGCGGGCACGTGACTACAGCGTCTCAATTGAATGTCTGCTGGTTAGCCTTCGCGCACGCTAGCTTGCGTTCTTAGGCGCTGGACGGGGCGAGATCTTGCTTCGAGATGCTGGAAGCGAGCGAGGCGAGAGACGGCATCATACGAGAACAGTCTTCAAAGCCAACCGCTCCACAAACTGCCTCCCAATCAAGAACAACGGGTGATGTTTGTGTGCGTGTGCTTTGTGGCGGAATTAATTGGTAATTGTTTCTCCCTTGGCGGGGCGAACAGAAAATACCTTACCAGAGCGTAGCGCGGCAGGCACTGGTAGAGAAAGATGCTATCGTTAAGCGTTTCGTTGCAAGCGTTTTGCCCGATTCAAACGCGATTGCTTATCGCTGGGACGCTGTCACATACCAACAGCTGATGGTGTCCCGCAAACGGTGTTTGGTTCTTCGTGTCGCTCGCACGCATGCGCCACTCCTGTCATCAGCGCCTGCCATCGGAAATAATACACAAGTGATAGCAGCGATGATATTCGAGACTGAAAAACAGTGTCAATAAGTCGATTTGTAGCGGTAGTTTGCGCTGAGACTTGCATTTGTTGTGTCTGTGCCTGTGTCTGTGCGTGTGTGAGTGTGTGGGTGTGTGTGTGTGTCTGTGCCTCGCATAGCTCGACGATAGCGTTCCATTCTCACCATGGTACGAGCTGCCCTTGTATACGTGGCCGTTGTCCCCGAAGTTGTCCCCAGCTGCTGGGAGAACGCTGCAACCATTACCTAACCGCCGTTCGCTCTGCTCCATTTCAGGACAACCTTCCGCTATCGTTGTGCAAAGCCAAGCATGGACGTACCCTCCATGGTACGACGCTCCGGGGGCAAGCTAATAGTGCGCCAAGTAGTCAGTGGTGAGCAGGTGGTGCTGGATGAGGCAACCAAAACCGAAGTACAGCACGGACCCGAGCCCCCGCAGCTTATCGAAGGCGATAGCCGAGCGCTCGATAACGCGGACTCGAACACCACCTTCACGCCCCAACAGCGCTTGCCGCAGTGCAAAGTAAAACGGAACTACTCGTGTGATCGCTGCAGCTACTACACACAGAACCCGAGAAGCTATCTTACGCATCTACGCGATACGCACGGCGAGAAGATTAGCGTAAATGAGTGCAAACGATGTCTGTACGCGTCGCGACACTATCAGAAGCTGGTGCGCCATATGAGAATGGTACACGGTGTTGCGGACGAAGCTACTAAAGCCGCCCCACTGGACAGCCGCCATCGGAAGCACATTAAGAAGGAATATCCCAGCCAGCTAACGTATAGTACCGATTCCGAAGCGACGATACCCGAACCGAAGAGCTTAGACGCGTTGACGAGCTTATACACACAACAACTTGTTGCATCTTTATTGCCGGTGGTGTTGAAAAATATCGACAAATCTTTGCTATCGAGTGTTTTTTGTAAGTAGCGAAAGCAAGAGCATAAGATTTTTTTTTTCTGAAACACCGCTTGCTGGCTGTGCGAGAATAATTATCGCCATTTTTTTTTTTATCGATCACAGCAACCTTTGATTTATCGAACACTGCTTCTGTCAAAAGCGAAATGGATGGAATACAAAACACGGCTTCATCTCCGGACCAGGTAAGTGTTAGAGCAAATCTTTTATGATTTTCTACCGAATTCGACTAACACGATTTTACTTTACAGGGTACCATTCGGAGCATGGGCAAGGAAAGGAATGAACGCGAATCGGTTGACGAGAGCGACTCGATACCCAAGAAACGAGCCCGACCAATTCCTAACCTAATTCCGCTGGCTTCCGGTGCAGCGACCCTCTCGGCTAGATCGGAAAAAGAACTCCTCAAGCCAGTGCCGATGTCTGTGCTGATGCCACCGGAGCCAAATATTATCCCAGACGCGCCGAGCACACCCGTTCCCCCTCCGCTGAGCTTTTCATCTCAGACGACACGTGTGCCGACACTGGTTGCAACGCATACCAAGTGCACGTTCTGTGAGTTGAGTTTCAACACCATGGTTGAACTGGCGAACCATATCGCTGCGGCCCACAAAGAGGATCTTATCACAACGCTGCTGCAGAAATCGATGGATGAAACGAACCAAAACATTTTCCCACAAAATGACGCCACCGACAGTGGCTCGAACGAGATCTGGAAGAGCCTGCTCGAAGCGAACACATTCACCAACGTGCCGGACGTGGCGGCACGCGAGCAGGATGGCGGGAAACGCCAAACGTCGAAGGACGACGATGAGGTAGAAATTCTTGACAACAAGTCGGAAACGTACTGTGGCGTGGAAACGGCACCGGGCTACGGCGAAGTGACGAGTAAAATAACCTCCACAGACGGCAACGTGGCGGGTTTGATGAAAAAGGTCTTCAAGTGTCCGCACTGTTCGTTCTGGGCGTCGACGGCTTCACGCTTCCACGTGCACATCGTGGGTCACCTGAACAAGAAACCGTTCGAGTGTTCCCTTTGCTCGTACCGCTCCAACTGGCGCTGGGACATAACGAAGCACATTCGTCTGAAGACGATTCGCGATCCGAGCCACAAGAACGCGGGCGTGCTAATGAACGACGAGACGGGCCGTCGGAACTACACCAAATACAACAAATACATTACGCTGATGCAAATCACGGACAACAGTACGCGGGAGTCGCCGAGCTACGCCAAGTCGTTCGCCGAGAACAATGTGTCGGATTTAGTGTCCGCCTGCAGTACGTACAACATTGATCTGAAGGCGTTTGTCAACATACACGGGCTCGGTTTCTTGTTGGAGGACAAACAAATGGCCGAGCCCGATCTAGCGGGCCAGCAAGTTGGAGCAAAAGCGGACGACAGTGGCCAGCGAATGAAATGTCAGCTCTGCGAGTTCCGGTAAGTTCCGCCACACCATACATCTGTGCGCTCTAACGCATCGTATTCTTGCAGAACGGCATCGAAGGAAGAACTGCTGCTGCACTTCACGAGCTCACACGCCGCATTGGGCCAGCTGGAAGATGTAATTGATAGCGAGCCCATCAACGCGCCTGCCCAAAGTAACACACCGCAGCCTAAGACCAGTACGACGCGCATAAGTTCCACACCGACGCCTCCGGCTACGGCCACTTGTAGCCTTAGTAAAAGTGCAGCTAACACTAGCAACGAAAGCCCTACTAATGGAACACTACTAACTGCTAGCGTTGGTGTTGGAGATAAAACACTGGTGGAATCAGCTCACGGTGATAAAGCCGGCGACGGGGACGGTAGCGTTCAGCGGATGGCTATGCCGGCCACCTGGCGACATAACGCACCGTACCGCTGTGGCCATTGCCATCAGGTTTCTAACTGGAAACATGTCATACAGGTACTCACACACACGCCTGTTGGGTTGGGTGCTAACTGCTAGTCGGTAGAACCTTTTTACTAACCTAATTTTGTTTTCTTAATGCCTCTGCATTGCCTCGCACTCCCTACTCGATAGGAAAAGCTAAAATTCTGACATGGTTCCTTTCTTGCAGCGCCATTGCCGACTGAAACACAACGGGCACGTGTTCATCGAGCATGTGAACTCGGAAAAGGACGATCCTTCCGACGGTGAAGGGCAACTGCAGCGGAATGGCAAACCGGCTCACCATTCCGTGTTCGTCATCGAGGACGTGTTTCATCCGGCGACCGGCATCGTCGAGCATCCTCGTAAATCCATCGAAGTGTCCTCGACCGTACCGCCACCACTCGCCCCGTTTAGCATGCAGGACGATGTGGGTTGTGCGGTAAATACACTCGAACCGATAGTGGAAATCATCGACAAAGATCCAACGGATCTGATCAACTTTAGCGGTGGTCTGATGCCTTCCACAGTGCTGGTGGACAGTGGAACTGTGGCTCCAGCAGTGCCTAGCGAGCAGCTGGAATGCATTTCGTGTCAATTTCGGGCCGAAACGGTGGACCAGTTGACGGAGCACCTCGAACAACACATGAGCAACGATGCCGAGGGTGGGTCAGGGAACAGTTTCGACTCGTCCGGGCTTCTCGATCCCGTTCCGACGACCATGTACTACTGTCCCCGGTGTCCGGCCAGATTTTTCCACAAACACCACGTGATGGAGCACGGGGAGAAGCACATAGCCATCGACGGGAACTCGTGCCGCTTCTGTTCGTACACGACGACCGACATCGAGGAGCGAAATCGACACGAAGATGTGCATTCGGCTGCCTACAATATAAATACGGACAATTTGCAGATTTTTCTCGCCGAGAGCAAAGAGTACCCTAAGCCCCATTTGACGCTACAGGAGACCAGTGATGGTGTGCAGCTGTTTTACGTTGAAAAGACGCCCGCACAACGGGCAGGCGAAGCAAAAGCTGCCGGAACAAGTTCGCCAAGGAGGTCGAGGAAACATTCGAAACAACGCGTCCGATCGCCCGGCGTCAGCTCCCTGAACGGCGAGGAGCAGCTGCGGTCGATCTTTCTGTGCGAGTATTGCGATCAAACGTTCGATGTCGAGTCGGAGCTGAACGAACACGTGCGGACGCACTTCTCCTCGATACTGTCCCCGCAGGATGTGGCCTACTACACGTCGCTCAGCAGCACACTGAACAAGGAAAAGAAGCTGGAGCTGATCGTGTCGGGGACGCAGTCCACAATGGCGTTGCACTACGTGTACGACAACGCTCGGAAGAAGGATTGGAACGTTTACTCCAAGACGGAAAGCGTGCTGTTGAAATTTTGAGTCGTTCGTTGGGTTGTTTGTTTCGCTAGTTTAGAAGTATTACGTTTAAGCTGTTCCAAGAACTTGCGCCCTTTAATTTGGCAGTTTCATCGGAGAATCGATTTCATTTTGCCATAAACAACCACATGACCATAGGTTATCTAGCTTTAGAGAGACGACATTGTGCAAAATAAACGTAATCATTGTTATGGTACTGTGTAAATTTTCCCACTCGAATTCATGGGGAGGTTCAACAATGTTCCATCAATTGGGTTGTGTTT
>JXXA01020391.1:0-20032 GCA_000956255.1 Anopheles punctulatus
ACAATGCCGGCTCCGTAGGTATCACCCAACGATGCACCATCAACTTTCGCCAACTTCATCACGCACCGTTGAGTTATTAATTGATTTTTTTCGCTCTTAGGAAACACTCTTCGAAAGCGTGGGTTAAGGGTGCCTCTTTTAGTGCAAACTTTAGTTCACCTAAGTACCTTATAATGGTGGCCGGGAAGGAGAGTAGTGGAGAAAGAACTGAGTAGACACTCTTTGTTACTCGCAGGGTTTTTACTGTCCCGCAGCATAAACAAACTTTAAGCCAAACGACTATTTTTTTGAAAATGCAATTTACTTTGCACTGAAGGCTGGGTTAAGCATGCGAAATTTTGGAACTTTGTAACAATTCTCATCTATGTCAGCAGCGAAGAGACGAAAGTGCTTTTTTATGGCTAGTTAACTACGTGCTGGAGACGAAGAATGGAAAAGTTTTTCGGGAAAAATTTCGATCACTTTCGAAATTTCGTTCGTTCCAGCATTGAGTGAAGTTCAGCGGAGAGAGCGACCGAATCATAAAGTACAAGCACACACAAAAAACGGAAGCTTTGATTACTTCTGAGTGCAACGCTAGATGCAGGTTGTTGATACTCAAAATAAGAAACTTTTCAACACCATCAAACAGGCCTGCATTCATTTCAACTCGAACTCAACATCCAGTTTGACATTCGAAAGAGGAAATTGATGAAACGAACTGCCGACCCATGCAAAGCGAGTGGCTCAATCAGTTCAATCAAAACTGTGTCGCTGCATTTAGAGCATATGTGCAGAAAAAAAACGGTGTTCAATATCAGGTGGAAATTTTCACATGTTTCCCGATACACGGGATACGAATTTGGGGTGAAAAAATCTAATTACTATCGCTTTGGTTCATCATCGAATTTCCACCTGAGGTGATCGCATTTGAATGCGGGCGAAAACAAGCCAATATGTTCGTTAGTTTTGCATGTTGATTAGAGCGTGTGTTGGTGAATGAAATCGGCAGGCTTCTGTTAAAATTCGAGTGAAAAATAACAAAATTTCAGCAACAGGCAGAAAACAGGTGCAGCCACCAAATTTGTAAAATCCAAAACCGGGTCAAACGAATTTCGCTCCACTGCATTCACTGTTGACACATGAAAGGATGTTGTTCGCTCTTGTGCCATCAGATATCGTTAGCTTTTCGTGCAAAATAAACAAGTTGGTATTCGCACGCGAGTGTAGTGTGTGCCGTTTGATCCCGTCTGTCTTCACGTTGTGATCCGACTGTTTCCCTGCAAGCAATGCAATACACGCTAATCTCGATGACATTCCATTTAATTATCGTTTCATCGTTGCGGTTTCCGGTGTATGTGCGGTATGCTTTAAGCATAATTATAAAGCGCAGCAATTATGTGCTGACTATGGGGCTGGTACGGAAAACGGAGCAACAAAAAACCTCCCGGAGCGGAATCGAATGGCGAACATTCAGCAAATGCTGCAACTTGCCTTTTCCATAACAATGCTACCGTTTTTTTGTGCAACAAACAACAAACTTTCACGGCGTTCGCGTACGGTGAACCGTCTGCGGTTGGGGATGGTAAAACGAAATCTCTCTCCTGACTGGTGCGGTGGGTGGAAATAAGTTTGCCATAAACACAATGACTATTATTTACACGTTTGCGTTCGCGCCCGTGCTTCGCAGAATATTTAGTTTACGATTTATTTATTTTTTCGCACATCGTCGACGTTACAGTTGTTGCCTTTGGTTGGCTTCGGGAACTGCACCAGGAAGAGCGCATACGACGACATTCGGCGGAGGATTATTATTATAAATTGCATGCAGCGCTACTAGTGCATTGGCACAAATGCAAGGCACGCGGGGTAATCGTTACGCGATGGGGTTTTCGTAAAATTCCCAGTAGATTCTCAATGCAGAAGCGTCGCTTGCGCGTGAGTCTGGGAAGCATAAGAGCAAGAAAATAGTTGATGAATAATGGTGTCTCATTTATTGGAATATAATGTTACACTCATGTTTCAGGTGATTGGCTTCGCTGTAAAATTTATTATTTTTGCAAGTTTTTTTTGGTTCTTTATTTGCAATTTAATTTGTTCAATTTTATATTATGAATTTAATCAGTCATTTGTTAACTGAATGTTTTTGTTTCAATGTGAAATTTGTTGTACTTTTTTTATCAAAATTTCTTCTTTTTTCTCGTTAATCCCAAATAATAATTTGATTGTTTTTAAGTGAATAGTATTATCATTTTCAGTGAAACTTTTTCTTATCTTTGATTATCATAAAAATAGAAAAAATTTATACCTATTTATTTATAGTATTTTATTTACAATTATACTTTTTACTCTCGCAATAAAACATAGGAAATAAATAAATTTAATCAAATAACGTTTTTGTGTATAATTTTTATTGTACTGCTTAATTTTATCTCAACATTTTTCACTCAGTCTCACCGCTATGCTCATTACACACACTACTCCATTTTACATTAGATACACTGTACAACTTTCGCAATTTAAACACGTAAACGACAAATCGCCCCTCCCCTCCCTCCTCTTTCAAAGCACCATCATGAAGACAAAACGCTAACAAGTGCAGCAAGAATGTTTTATACTGCCTGCATTCGCGGAACCATTTGGTGGAATTGCTGCTGCAGAGCAGAGCGCACTGCCTCGCACGTTGCACTTGAATGCAAACAATTTTCATAACTAAACCCAGTCTATCGTGTCGCGTTTTTTTGTCGCATTGCCTCCTTTGCGTTTCAGGGTGGAGCTGGTGGGGATATACGAGACTGGGAGTGATGTGTAAGCTGACATGAGCAATTTATACATTCCCACACGCCTTCCCGGTGGCGACGATATTACATTACATCGTGAACCGGCGAAGCCACCCAGCGTAAGAATTGATGCTCTCCGCTTTGATCTTTCTGCACGCTGCAATGCGAATGTTCGTTGCGAATTTTCTCGAATTTTGCTTCACATTTCCTCCAAATGTGTGCTGCTGTCGATGGTGAAAAAACTGTTTACTTCATGTTCTCCTGCCTGGGCAGCGGGTGTGGGTCGTCTCTATCGCATAAAAATGACAATAAGCACAAAATTTATGAGAGCTCACATCCGTGTAGTGCGCAGGGAAATCACTTACTTTCGTACGAATCGTCGATGCAGCGTCGACCCCGACGGCTTTGCATGCCTTCGCATCCGTATCCGCCCCTGGGACAAGGAGGTAACCATTATTGTCTATTTGTTAGAGCGCGAACATCGTCGTACAGGAAATCGAAAAGTCAGAGCCAGATATGTCAGAGTCCAATCCTCCCAAAAAAAACTGGGGCGCGCGGGCACTGGAGTTGTGTGCTTCGTTCCGTGCACTTGCCCCCATCGTCAGTAAGTGTGTCTGTGTGTGGGCAAACCGGAAATGTGCACATGCAAACGAAGTGGTTTTCCATTTTGCTCAGTTAATGGTAGAAGAAATGGTTCGTTGCCGCGCTATCGCTCGGGTTTTGCTCAACCAGGCACGCACACGGGCAGCTTTATGCTGCCTCTAAGCGTGGTGATTGGAAGGAATGGGTTACTGCTTCCTGGTTTTGACCAGCCATTTACTTCTCTCTACCGTGCGGTGCATCTACATCCCGCGCAAAGACGGCTCAGTAAAGTGCCTCAAGGAGTGGGTTTTTCTTGTTATAAGCGGGCTGAGAGCGAGCCCTAAGCAAAGCATGCACTCTTGGAACAGCCCGACGTCACTTCCGGTGGTGGTATTTCATGATAAGATTTTGGAAAATATTTTATAGTCTTTATATTTTTGCTGATGAATAAGAGCTGATAAACTAATCATTAATTCCAATTTTTCTTGTGATGGAAAAAATAATCAAAAAATCAAATGTTAAATTTTTAATATTTTGCCAACCGCTTCAGGAATCAAGACATGGAATCAATTCTATGTTTTCGGTTGGAATTTCAGATACTAAAGTCTGAAGACTAAAATGAGCTTCTAATCAAATTATTTATATATTCCTGATGTTCGGAAAAATACGTGACGATATTGGGACTAAATTCAACCGCTTAGGAGGACCGCTCTTTCCTTCGAATTTTTTAAAATTAAATGTATGGGTAATAGCAATTTCTTCCGATCCAAATTTGTCTAGAGGAAAATTTCACCAGTTACAATTCACAATGGGAGCAGCCTTCGTTGTCAGTACTCTTCGACAAATACTTGTACCCTACGCCCTCCCACAGTTCAAACCGTAACTCAATCGTTAACTCTCACGGAGCTGAAACATTGCCGTCCTGTGCGCTGAAATGTAAATTGCACTCGAGGCAATCCTTATTTCACTTTGTGTGCATTAGTGTTTGTGTACACACAAACACACACATGCATGTTCTGCAACTGATTCCGCCATGCACTTTGCGCGCGGTGCTTTTAGCATATTTTGTTGCAATGGTTGCGCTTTTCATTTACTCAGCCCACCCTCGCCCCGAAGACATTCGTCAATTCGTCCTCCTTCGCCCGTTCGCAGCAGCACACTTTTCATTCCGAGTTCCGCGTGATATCGGGTTTTTGGGTTCGGGTTTGGTTGGGAAGTTCTTGCATTACGAGAACAACTGGTTGCAATTTTCGCCGCCTGCTTTCGTTCTGCTTGTTTTAGTTTGCAGCTATGCAATCTCAACGCTAAACCCATAGCCTTTGTGGTCATCCGACACCACCACCGCCTGGGCCACTGAGCCCGACTGTTTCATTTTCTTCGTTTCGTATTTCTTTCTTTCTGGCTTGGGAGTGTGTTTTTATTTTGTTTCATTTTTTGTTTTGTTTTCGGCGAAAGCAATCTGAGGCATCCCGTACCCCCGATTCATCTTCCTCGTGGCTTTCTCGGTGGGAACGATGTAACAACGCCCCACCCCATTCGCCAGCGATACGGGAAACGTGATACTGAAAACTGCCAAGAACAAATTCGTGCCCTTTGGGTTCTTCCGCTTGTGTTTATTTATTTTCCTGCCCTCGCGGGGCCTGTCTTGCGGAATCGGATCGTGTGTTTGTTGCAGTGCAGAAAGCTGCATCACCCTTCCACTCACCCCGCAGCGGGGAACGTAAATGATCAACCGATGATAGGCGAACTAATTGCGAACCGTTGCAACCGGGCTCTGCACTGCGTGGCGGGAAAAGGCAGCACTATTAAATGCACCCGAGAGAAATACCAGTGCCAGTTGGACCGCTGCTTGGGGCTCTTGCAGTTTTGTAGCGAAATTGCTGCTAGCGTTGCATCAGCGGAAATGCAACATACACACAGAGCGCGCGATGCCTTTTCTATCCACAGGAAGTCGGGAGTTTATTGCTGCGCCGGCCAGAGCATAAATGCGACCATCTTCCCGAGGTGCAATTGTTATGTGCAACTTGGAAACGCGCCGGTGATAAAGTGTTTAGCAGTGTGTGAGCGTATGAGGCTGATGTGTATTTCTGGGTAGTTTCGTGATACAATTGCAAGCGTTAAGCGTTGAAATGATGGAGGTTAGGAAGAGAATTGCGAAATTAAATTGTTATACGTGATTTGTTAAGAATTATTTAAAAAAAGGGGATTAAAGTTCTACAGCGTTTCTGAAACCACACTTTCAGAGTTGGTATACTTTTCAACTGCGGGATATGAGAATAAACCAAAATACGACATCTAACACAAACAATATTGAAAATCAATTTATTTTGTTGTTTTCTACTAATTTTCCAAACATAAGTGTTTTACCTTTACAAGCGTGTTGTTCACAAAACCAGGATTTCGTACAGTCTTGTTACGCAATGTGAAATTCGTTCGGTACAAAATTTTCAAAAAAAAAAATCATCAATATTTTCTCTATGAATTCTTTCTATGAACGAAGATTGGAACATGAAGATGTATTCTACGTATAAAATAAAAATGCAATTAGTTATGGCAATTCTTCCCAGAATCGTTTTGAAGTGTTATTTATCAATCATGCACCGCAATGTTCACTTCTGCTCATCCATCTTTTATTGTGCTTTAAGAAGACTTCAGCAACTGTCTTCCGGGCGTCCATTCCAATTTATAATGTGTGTACCCGACGCTCCATGCGTTTGTCGATTGTCATACCCTTGATTGATGTTTGATCTGTACTTCCGATTGATGTGGATGGTGTATTAACCCGTGATTGAAAATCATTCACGTTGCTTCCCACACGTGGGCCACCAGGACACCATGTTGTTAAAGCTGTGCTACGGATGCTTTGCCGGATCAAGTCTTTCCCCACTCTCACTCAGGCCGATCCGTCTGTCGCGCATCCTTTGGCAAGATAAACATTATCCTATCGGTAATCGGACCGCGCTTCCTTCCCGCCCCAAAGCACCATCCCGAACCGAACCGAAACGCGCCGGAATATACATTCAATTTTACTCAAATTCCGGGCGTCCGCACCCCGGTGCCGGTGCCTACTCTTTCAGCCGACATCGTGCACTCATGGCAGAGGGCAAACGATGGCAATATGATGGAAAATTATTATTTGCCAGGAACGAAATTGAAGCGTTCCGCCCGGAAGAACCCTCTCTCGGGGAGATCAGTCTGGTCGGCGAACGGAGACAGCCAGAATTTAACGTACCATTTTCGCGTGGTGGTCACACCCGCTGGGCGAGTGTGAGCGTATGTGTGTTTGTGATAGATATTTGATGGCAAAATTGAATTCCAGCCGGTCGATGAGAGAGCCGTTCGAGGGGAAATTATGGCGATTGCTTTCGAGCGAAATATGTCCTGAGCGAATTGAAAAGAAGAACATATATTTCGTATCTACTCTTTGCACACATTTTGAAAAAAAAATACTATAATAATGTGATACGTTTTTTATTATTTGATAGAAAAATCATACACACCTCTTCCTACATTCCAATTGATGTTGCTCCCGAAAGCCAATTTGTTGCACTTATTTGTGCACCATTAGCATAAACAAATCATCGCAGCGGATCGTGTGTCCGCTCGTTCGCGTCCAATCACTAGGCGAGCATTATTGTCGCTAGTTTTTACGCTTCTCGCACATTCTTCCAACTAGCACCCGAGCAGCTTCGAACGAAAGATTTATATCGCGTCCGCGCGTTTCGGAATCACATTAAAATTTATTGACCATCGTTATGATGCGACCGCACCGTGCAGCTGATGGTCACCGGAGCGCATCTTGAGAACGAAACGAATTTTCACCGGCGCAGAAAATGTAGCAAAAGCAAGCCAAGCAACGAACTCCGCATCCCCGGTATCACTTTCATACGATCGATTTATGGAGCGTGGCTGAAAATGGGCTCTGTATATATAAATATGCCGATGGCTTCGTGCTGATTGCTGACTTCGCGCTTCTCGCAGTGGACATCCAACTACCTGCTGCCATATTGGTGCGTGGCTTCGGAAGGCAATCACTGGTCACAGGCTAGCCTTGGTGTGGAACCTGGAGATGGGAAATCTCCCAGCAACTAGTCACATCACCAGCCGTGGACCCAGAATAGACCACAAGAACGAGTTCGAGCAACTCTTTTTTCATCCACATTTTATAACGATGTGCCTGGATGCACTGGCCGGAAAAAAATAGAAGATTCCTCTCAGCTTTAGACCGTAACCTCAACGGTCCAACAATAATATCGCAACAACCGGGTAGATCTTCCGGCGATGGCGCATGGACTGGGGATGCAATGGAGTAGCTTTAAATTGTAAATTGTTCTCCAAGGTCTCGTTGCGAATGCGAGGTCCAAATCGTTTCGCCATGCCTGGTGTCTGGTGCACTTTTTTCCACACACACACACCTGGATCTTCTTCCTATCTTCCAGGCCCTGGAGAGACCACTCTTCGCGCCACAAACACCTTGTTCGGTGAATCGATAAATTTATGCTTAAATAATACATTTATTCCGGTCGGTGGGTGGTGGGACGTGCGCGGTGGTTCCGTTGCCGTCGCATCCTTTTGCCTCGCCAGTCCAGCAGGAGGAGGCCCACCGCTGCGAGGCGCTGATGATTCGTGCCCACGAAAACTAACAACCGCACCGCCGCGGATGTTTCGTGCCGGAGCTGATGCCTGTTCCGCGATAACACGCGGTTCAAATTCGTTTTCCTTCGCTGATTTTTTTTTCACGCCATTTGCGCCCTCTGCAACACACACCTTCAAGTACGCGCGCATTGTTTGATGTTTATGGCAATTTATTCGAGCAAAATCGCTCGAACAAACGCCGATCCGGCGCGTGTGATAGCGTGGCGGTGGTGATCTTCTCTCGCCCGACGGTGCCGCTCCGGTGCCTGGTGTTTAATGGTGGCAAAACGGTTTGTAACGCAACGCCTAAATGGGTACAAACGACAGTTTGGTTTTATGGTGCCGATGCTCACGGACGATTTATTGTCTGCTTGAAAGAGAGTCCGAAAGAGAGAGAACGAGAGCGCGAATGAGAAAAGAATGCATAAAAGTCTATTTCCATGCCCATTCCATAGTGCTTTCGAGATGTTTGTTTCTTTGTTTGGTGAAGTTTGGCAAAGCTTATTAAATATGCGTTTTATTAGACAATTGGCAGATAAATGCGAAGTAAAAGGTAAATTTATTTTACTCTTTTTTTTTGTTACGCTTCTCACAACTGTATGTTCCTTGTTCAAAATCATTGGTACGCCGGGATTTTAAAATAGTTTGTATTTGAGTTACGATAGGACACATTTGTTTAAAATATGGATTTTGATTTATTACAAATCAGTAGATAATTGAAATAAAATTACAGAAAAAAATGTATCAAATTGTTATCGTTGTTTGCAGCGTTGTAAACATTTTACATAATAAAAAGAAATAATAATTCAAAACTTTTTGGCTATAATATTTGAAACATGGGTGGATAATGCCTGATTTTATTTTTTGTTATTTATTATTTATTTTTTATTTAATTTGTTTGATTTGATCTTGCACCGAATCATATTTAACCTAATCCTTTCCTGTTGCGCTATTCCCTTGCACTTTCCAGGTGACGACTTATTGCAACATAATGGAATGCGAGCATCACCCGAGCGGGCTCAGTAACATCTCCAGCAAAGGATGAGCAATGGCCATTTCCCGAGCTGCCCGCTGCGATAGTTTAGAAAAGGTAAGGAATGTTAATATCGCTCCCCCCAATCGTCGTTAGCCTTCTTGGGAAGCGTTGAGGTTCGCTGCGGTGATTGCATTTCCCTTCCGGGCTGCTGCTCCGCTGGAAAACCGCTTTGTCGCGCATCGGACCGTTGAACTCTGAACACCCGTGGTGGAAGGTGTGAAAGATTTGTTTTTTTTTTCATAGGTGCCTTCAGCGCGTTCCTATCGGAACCGGGACAGGAACAGGAAAAGTAAATCCAATTAAGTCTCACGAACCTCACCCCCGTACACACTCGTCCGGGTGCGTTCGTGGCTTTGTTGTCACGCGTGTTCTGCGCGTCTTAGGCTGGAGAGGGAGTGTTTTATTGCGATCGGTGTTCGTTTCAAGCCGCCAACGCGAAAACAAAGAACGCCACGCAGAGAGCACGCCTAGCGAAATCGCGAAATCGCGTCGTCCGCTCACGCAAAGCTTTAAGCTTTTTTCGATGGTCAAATAATTTACGTTCGCGACGGTCGCTCGCCTCGCTCGCTCCTATCAATAGTCACACATAATTAATCGTCTATGAAACGAGAAGATGATCATGCTAGATCCAACCGCTTGCCATCTCCTCGAGGGGTGGAGTATCGCGCTTATCGACTGTTGTACAACCAAAATCCAAACTCCCACAACGGAAAAAAACAGACCGTGAAAGAAGCTCTCCGTGCGGAGGCGCTGGTTATGGCTTCATAAATAAACATTCACCGAATTTTTATTCAAACTCCCCGCTTTTCCCTCCTATACGAGTGGGATCCAATAAAGCAGCAATCCCGAATGAAGCCCTGCCCTCACCACCCGTGAAGCCGTCTCTAGAATCCTTCTGCTTCGCTCGGAGTGCGGACCGGGCGGTTGGACGCGCGTGAATGAACACGCAAACTAAATCAAAAACTCACCCCCTCCCCATCTCCCATATCATCACAGCACGAGAGTTCGGCTGCAGTTTTCATCCCTGCTTTGCCCCGGGTCCGTTGGTGGTCGATAAGATGCCTTAATCCAATAAGTGACTGGTTTTTGGGCGATAGTGGAATTACGATCGTAAAACAGAACCATGGGCGAATCGCCTCCGAGGCGACGCGCTGCAAATGGTGAACCGTGCCATAGTGGAACATGCTTTTATTTTGAATAATGAGATAACTTTCGACAGTTCTGCTTGAAGGATAACGAGATACTTTTTGGGAAAATTGTAATTTATAGTGTGAGCATGTTTTCTAACAAAAACAAAGAATTTGTAATAATAAATATTGATATTGAGGTAGATATTAAAACAACCTCATCTTTCCTATTTTTCACCTTCGAGACCTTTATATTTATTTTAATATTTTAAATTTATAGGTTTTGTATTACATTTGAACATAGTGTTTGGGTATATAAAGTAATACGTAAAACAAAATTTAAAGTTATTTTTATAATCAAAAAAATGACTCCACCGAAATCGAACCTGGCTTGATTCCTAAAATACACAGCCAACTGCAGAAAACAGACACCATATTAGCATATTGAAGCTCTATTGTCGTTTGCTACACCTGTTTTCAAACGGTGCATTCATCTTTCGGAGTTTTTTTGCCTTTTCAAATGCACGTTTAGCTAGGTTATGCAAACTCGTTTCTTTTTCTTTGAGAAATCTGAAGACGCATTTTTGGATCAAGCTGGTTCTATGATCTCTTGCTGAACGTGTGGAGATTATGGGATCTTTAGTTTTTTTTTATGTATATATTTTGTTGTGTTAACGATGAATAAGGAATGCTGACACAGTTTGGTTTGTGTCATTGGCCTCTCGATAGTGTTTATTAACTTGGAAAGCTTCTGCCGTTGCGGTGGCTCATTCGAAAGAGCACTACATATTTATGAGTATTGGATGATACTGAGACTCCTTTTGATATTCAGCGCATCGTTTTGCAGCTGGCGCTAAAGAAAAGTAGCTTGAACTTCGTTTTCGAATGATCCAGCTATAAAAAGTCGTGTTCCTTTAGTGAAAAGTATTTATATTTCGTTCCAATTTTGCAAAACTTCGCACACATTTTGCTCGAGAAAACAATGTAAGCTTTTTAAATGTTCAAACACAAGCTTTGTAATCCAACCAACCAAACGCTATTGTTGCATCTCTTTGTATTTTTATCCATTTAAAACTATTACTCCATTATAATCCTCCCCAGTGCGTGCCACCTTCTCGGCAGTGTGGAATTAAAAGCTCATTATAATTACACCAAACAGCCGAAGCAATCCCCTGCGGCCAACCCCCGGGCAGATGGACGGTGTGGAAATAAAACAAAGTTATGGTTGAAATATTTTCAGCTTCAGTAAGGTGCACCGTAAACAAATCTCAACCAGTTGAAAGCAAACCAAAACAGCACACAATAAACTACACCACTGGCTGCATCGCCCAGCGCAAATAGCGTCTGGCCCATTAAAATCCGCTCCACAACCACCAGGTGCATAATGGAGGTTAAATAAGAGTCTGTGCACGATTCTAACGAGAAAGCGACCGGTCGGCGGCACGGTCTGAACTCCCTGAACTCACATTCATTAACGCGTCAACATGCATGCGATATATGTGGCGGAGCGCAAATGCATGCTCATGCTTTTTTTACGTTTCACACACACACGTTGCTGATCTTGTAAAAGGATACTCCAAAAGGGATGGAGTGAGAAAGGTGTAGAACGTTTCTTCCACATCGCACGGGAAATCACACAAACGAACCATGTCTCTTGGAGCTATCTGCATTGCTGCAGCGAAGAATTAACGTGTCGGAATAATTTGTTTTACTTTTTTTTTGCTCCTGGTTTCGTGCATCCTTTTCTGTGTGGGAAGCGAAAAATTTGCTTAGCGTGTTTTTTTTTCAAACCATTCGCAACATCGTTTATCGATTTATTTTGAAAAAGGAATCTGAGCTGAGGTAGTGCGTATGTAATTGATCGTACCAACTCAGGCTAAGCTTGAAGACAAAATAAACTAAAGAGAAGTTGCATATTTATTTAAATTATTCAAAATGATTCTTAAAAAAATTATTCAAAATTTTTCACGTCTGGGAGAACTCTTGGGAGAATGTATACTGGGAAGAAATTAAAATAAATAAAACTTAAGTTTTATCAATTACAACTAAAAGACTTATGTTACGTTATGTACCTGAAATAAAATATAAAAAATATTTAATCGATTAATCTTTAAAAAAACACATCCACTCCTCACATCAATCAACCACCAACACCACAATTTTCCTCACGATTATGAGTTTCATTATTGCGACAAAGAACGATTTCCAATCGTTTGATCATCGTCGGTTTCCGCCTTACCTCCCCAGACGCACCTCTTTTCCTATAAACAAACCTTCGACTTTCCGGCAACAATACAATCAACTTGGCCATCCCGGGGGGGTTCCTGCTGCTGGCGAAATCCCGTCCCGACAAGGGAACGGCATTAAAATTCTGCCTTTTATTTATGTATTTTTTATCTAGCCCCCTCCCGGATTGCCTTGCCCCAGGCCCCCCCGGACAAAACGTTTTCACGAGCTAGTGATGTTTTCATTTTTGCTTTTTTGTTCCTTCTTCTCGTGGCCGGCTAGATTTCGCTAGCGTACAAGATTCTCCCTTCCTTCCCGTCGGCGACGCCCGGCAGTCGATTGGTTTTGCATCACACAGAGCAAACCTCGGGCGTTTTAGCATAAAACAGCACCAAACAGCACAACAGCTGGGTGCGCGTGTTGCAATCCGACCTCTCATTTCTCCTGCTTCTCCCCACCGCGACCGGGCGGAACGTACCGATCGCAAAAGGGGATAGTTCTATAAAACTTTTGTTTATGGTTTCACCCGGGCTCTTCTGTCCTTCTCCGGCCCCCGGTGCGGTCCGATGCGAAATAACACCGTCCGCTTCGGTTGGATCTTACCGAACGGCCCAAAACGCAAATGCCAGGCAGGATGATGCTTCCAACGAGCGAGTGTAAATCAGTTCGGGGCCGTTGTCGTTTCGAACGTCGAGTCGCTGCCGCCGCACACCCAGCTGGAGATCGTCTCGGAAGATTTACGATTCAGCTATCGCGCGCCTACTGCTGCCGCTGATGCTGCTGCACGTCAGGTTCGTTCGACAATGCGGATCAGCACACAACAACCGATATGGGGTGGCTCTCACTATATAGAGCCCAAGTTGATGTTGAAGCTCCGATATGAGGATCAATAATTTTGTTAATTTTTTATCGCTTGGCTAGAACTATGAAACATTGCGCATGCGATAGTGGTCAAAAAACGATGGTGTAGTTGATTCGAATTTTATAATTCAAACAGTTTTCAATTCAAATTTAACTGGCCAGGTCCATCGATGTTCATAAAGTGAATTTTGTAATCTAAACAAAGCTTAAATTAAATTTGTATTCAATAATTCTTCTTCACCATGAATTCTTTACATATTGGATCAGGGAAATATATGTTTGTTTTCTCTTGTGTTGTAAATGTTTTGATCCCTCTGAAGCATCGAATGAAAATTCGACAAGTGTACCTGGGATTATTTGAACATTTTTATAGCCTTGAGTCAAGTTCCACGCCCTCGGACTTATCCTATCTTTCTAGAAGGTCAAAACAGATGGAGGCAAACTATCGTGCTGTTGATTCTAGCACTGTTTGGGGACTGATATCAAACTTTTTGGTTTGTTTAGTTTAATTATTATGCAAGATTCTCAAAAAAGTAACTATAAAATTA
Source organism: Anopheles punctulatus (assembly GCA_000956255.1). NCBI lineage: Eukaryota > Metazoa > Arthropoda > Insecta > Diptera > Culicidae > Anopheles > Anopheles punctulatus. The sequence goes on from JXXA01020391.1 coordinate 13,775, forward strand.
AATTATAATATTTAAACAGATTCAACCATTTATTTATGGTAGTACAGACTATGAAAATAAATCATAGGCATTTATTTCACACTCCTCGGGTCTCGTAAATGGTTGAACTAATTTTAAAAATGTTTGAATTGTTATAATTCAATTAGTATAATTTATACATAACAAATTAATTTACTGAGCTTTTAGCATCATATTATTATTAAAATGTTTATTAAATTGTGACAAAAAATGCTACTACACATATTTTTCCAGTTCCCCCACCATTACAAGATCTTTGTGATTTCAATGTCTATTATTTACATGCAAGGAAACACTGATAAGCAATTTTTGCCTCGGATCTTTTTGTTTCTTTCACACGAACGCGGCCCTGTGCGCACTTACGAAACTATGTAGCACTTTTTTTTCTCTCTTCTCACATCCTATAAACGACAATCTAGCACCACCATGCACGGGTTTCAGTATCCCATCCTAGAGTTGCCTGAGTGGTGCATGTAGCAGGGACTAACACGATCCGATACCATAATCTCTGCACGTGTTTGCACCTTCCGGCCTGGTGGTGGTTAGTGCCACCAGATGCAAAATTTATTCGTTCGATCGCATCGTTTCCGTTGCGAAAGGTTTGTTTCTTGCAAGGTTTTTTTCTCCTTTTTCCTTACTTTTAGAGCGTCCTTTGGAGCTATAGTCGAGGCGGGTAAACCAGAGCACCCATTCGCAATTGCAGGTGTGATTGGAAATAATGCACCTCGGGTGCGAAACGCTGTTGCATGAGACCTTTAGCCGGTCGTATGGCCGTTTGGTGCGGCACAGTTCCATCACACGACACGTCCTGCCTCGAGTGAGTAAGCTGGAACAGACAGGACAGGGGGAAGTCGAAATGTAGCAGCAATAACGAAAAAAAAACACACGTTCTCAGGCGTATTTTCTGCATACAATCAACCGGTTTCCCGACACGCGGGCACGATTTATGCCGTTTGTTTCGAAACGGCACGCTGGAAATGGTCGAGATCTATTCAAGAGCGTCGCAAATCTCGCGATCCCGGGCACTGTCCCCAACAACCGACCCTCCCGTCCGCAGTACCCAAGGGATGTACGGTGTTATTTAACGCAACCGAGGGGAGTGAGGGTGGGATGCATTAAACGGGTCAGTCACTAGGGAGGGGGTTTGGTTCGCACCGTTCATGCACCGTCTCAAATCGTAGGCTTTCGCAAGCACTCGCTGCTACATTCTCTTTCTTCACTTCGCCTCAGATCACGCGGTAAAGGGAGTTTTGTTGTTATTCTAGTTTTATTTAGTTTTCTACACTTTTCTCTTTTTGGAGCTCGGTCATGTCAAGTGCAAAAATAATTGCATTTTCCCTAACCCATCTTCGGATGATCCACCCGGCGCTCGGTAACGCTTCGATAAGCATCTATCTGTGGAAATATCGCCACCGCATCTCCCTTTTCCCAGCCCGATCGGACCGACTGTCGGCCGTTATCTGGGTTAGTAATTTCTAACGGGAGCTTTTTCGTTGCGCGGTGCATCTGCATACATATGCAACGCCTGGAGTGCGGTCTGCTAGAGTGGAGAACGAGGTGATGAAATTTCAGCCATCTGTGAACCAAACGTGGATGAACCGGGAACGGGGGAAAGAATGCTGAGAGAAAGCAGATGCAATGCAATGTGACAATTGTTGCTGCCACTGCATGCAATGCACTTTGTGTACATTTGCATCTTTACTGATGCGACGGGCGCAAATGGGCCTTTCTAGTATTGTTTTGCTTTGTCATGTGCAACGATTCGTTTCAGCTCTTGTCGTGGCCTGTGTTTGTTTTTGGTTTTGATAGCTGTTCGCAAACTGTTCGGTCACCAACGTTAGCATGTGCTGTGGAAAAAATATGGGAACATTTAAAAAGAACCACATCACAGCGGTGATGGTGCACAAAAAACGAGAATATTTAAACAATGTTCCTTTTTTATCGTTCAAATGTTTTCAGTGTTTTAATTTATGCCACAAATACACTCCAGCCATGCATTACAAAATATTTTAAAAATTTTAATATTTATTTTTATATTTTATACATTATTGAATATTGATACTATACCATATGAACAATGAATTTATTACGTGTATAACAAGCATTTATCAATCATGTTTTAGTTGTGAATTTAGTGCAATTATTAAATAAGTATATTATAGCATTTTTATCTGACAATTATTTTTTACGTTTGAAAATTTGTGTTAAAATTTACGAACGGGTCGGTCGGCTGAGAAAAATTAAATATTTGCTTTTTTGTGCATAAAAATAAACAAGGCATATCTGTTACGTTCATCAAATTTTCTATACAGCCATTGAAAATTATAACACTGATATTTGGAAGCTTGTCAGAAAATCTTGGGTTTCAATTGTCTTTAAAATTTCCCGATTTTTATTAAATTCATTATTTTCCATGTTTTTTGTTGATAATGACATTTTTTTTTAATTATAAATAATTCTTTTCTCAATCCTGTTTGCGACAATTTGTTAAAGCAGGAAGCATTAATATGCAATTCATGGAGGTGTTTGCTTGGGCGGAGATAGAATGTTGCTAGAGACGGCAGTACATATGACTACAATCAAAAGCTTTATTTTATTTTTTTTTTCGAAATACAAGATCAAATATTTCCTTCTACAAGCAATACATCAATCACACCAGTGCCATTTCCCACAATCTGAGTGCATTTTTCGCAAGACAAACCACTTCGAAGTTGCGTCCCATTCGTCCACGCTACTACGGGTACGGTAATGATGCAACACAGTTTCACTTCGAGCCCAACAAATGCAAAAATTCCCGTTTTCCGCAAACGCAACAAACACTTGTGCAGCGCGCAACGTTCGACCTGACCGCGTCACACCACCGCTCGTCAAAACGAAGGCACGGCACGATTATCTGCCACCTTGCCTTCCAGATTGCAGCCCATCAGTCGTTGCTTTCGTTGCCCTGGCAAATATAAAAAAGCAACTCCCAGCACCGTGCGGAAAGGGCAAACCCCCGCGTGCATGTGCAACTGCGGTGCGAACTGCATAATAATTCGTGTTCGTACTGCACACCAGCCCTCACATCACACCGGGTCTTGCAGGAAAGCATAACCCATCATCAGTTTGAGCATCAATGTTGCGCATGGCATTTTGCGGTTGGGGCAATATTTTTATTTTCCTTCTTTCTTTTTTGTGCCATGCGGTTTTCTTCCCACCGCAAGCCCCAAATCGAGGAGCCGGGGAGTCGGGGAGCTCGGACGCGACAGCAATCATTTCTCAGGCCTCCCAATCAACTGCGCAGCGCCGCTTTCATTGAAATTATTTACAAGAAAAATTATCACCTTTTACCATGCCGGCGCGCGTCCCTCAGTCTTTCGCTCGTGGAGCAGGGAAATACGATGATTATCCGGTTGTGGGCGGTGGGGGAGAAAAAAGGACCTCTCGAGGGTGCTCTTAACGTACGTACCTTGTCGGGCGTAACCTGTCGTAAGAATATCGGCTTCCATCACCTCCAAGGGTGCGAACAACGAAACACCATCACACTCCATCTGTTGAGCAATTTTCTGCCACAGTGTTTTTTTTTTATTTCACGTTTTGTTTTTGCTCCCTCGAACGCAACCTCGAACAACTTCGGGTGGATTATATCATTTGTGATTTTCGCTCGATGAGATTAAAACTGTTCTGCTGCTGAGTTCGCTCGCTCGCTCGCTCGCTCGCTTGCCAACCCCCGGGCGGAACAATTCGCGGTTAAGTGAGATGTACTTATGCCAGAGCCTCAAACGCGGCTACATTGTAGAAGGATGTGATTACCGCTGTTTCGTTCACGTTTTCCGCAGCGCCCGTTCGAATATGCTCATTTCGCAATTGACCACCATCACCTTGGGTGTGTTGGGACGTTGGGGCACCCTCTTTCGTCGTCATCATTCGGTTGATCTTTTGATCCAGATCGCTGATTCCGGTGCCGATGCGGCGGAGGAATTGCCTGAAAGGAATGCCCTCAAACGCTGCCATGTCGGTGATGTGCAAGCGAAAGCACTGAATCATGTTAATCGGTGAATGTGAAGTGGAACAACCATCTGGCAAATGCCGCTTGTTTTATACAACAATGTAAGGTAGCTGTGACGGTTGAGCTACTTTTTATTGTGCACCGTTCCAGGCGAGGCAATGTTCAGCAAATAAGTGCATAAAACATTTGCAGAATTTCAATTACTATGAGAAACGATGTAAAATTTCAATTCGAAAATTTGTTGACACATTCAGCGTTTTCATTTGTCTTTTTTTATTTTATTGAAATATTTTATGCTTTACTTACTTTGTTATGCTTTTTTTGCGTATCATTCTCATTTGTTTCTGGTGTTAATTTAGATTGTAATAGCTTTTATTAGATTTTTTAATTGCTTTTATTCTAATGTTATGGATTGTTTTTGTTTTGTTGTTTTGATTCATGAGAATTTCGACTCATTTACCTTTCTTATATTTTTACCATTTGTTATTTCAATACTAAAATTATAATTCTATTCTATTTTTTGCAGTGACTCTTTCAACTTTTTTTTACAATAATCATTGTTTAGCTAATAAAAAATATTTCATTTCGAACTATCAATTTTTTATTGAATGTTTGAATTCCATTTTTGTGTTTGTCATATTGATCTTTCTTTATTTGTTCTCTTTTTTCTTTTCTATTTAACAATTCAAAGTACTCTTCGAAAATTTTCCCAATTATGTTTTTTATTAATTTTTATTTATTTAATCCATCCAAAAAATATGTAAATAATAACGAATAATTTTTCACTTTTTTCCATTGCAGGTATTAAAACACATCCAGTAATTTATCATGATTCCGGCATGCTTAATCTGTGAGTTACTACTTCTATAAAAATTCCACACAATAAATTTGAATCGCCTTCTATCGGATTATGAAATGCTTCTATTTACATTGGTGTAGTTTTCTCCATTTGCTTGCACATCCTGCTGCAAACATCACTTTGTGCATCAGATAGGAAATAACGCTTCACTTCACGTGATTTCCGATTCAAATTTTTTGCTTCCGCTGCTATAAAGTGGTACTGTTTTCCCTGGTCAGCTGGGCCGTGGTCACGTCAATCCCGACTTTTCACCAGCAAAGCCCCGGATGTAAGCACCACCACCACGCATCGGAATGGATGGATCCAGGCGCTCCAGGACGACCCATTGCCTATCGAAATTTTAAAAAGTAAAATTGTGCTTTTATTGCGCTTCCCATCAACCAACCGAAGAAGGATGGGAGGTCACTGCCTTTTCAGCGTTTTGAATGTGTGCCGGCAACAACAGTGCCGTGAATGTGACGGCAAGCAGACCGGTGGAAGTCAGCGCCACCAGGTTGTCCGTTAAGGATGAAATGGAAATAATATGCAAATAGAAATCAGAAAGTCCTTGTTGGTACTCGGTACCCCGGCACACCGTACGGCTCCAGCTCCGACTTTGTTGCCGCAGCATCACCTTTGCCACGCATACCTTTGCCATCTGCCCGAACGGTTGGGAAAGTTGAGCAAAGAGCGGACATGAGTTGTTGGAGAGATGGTTTAAGCAAACGAAAGAAAAACAAAATGAAAATAAAATGAAAACGCTCAGTACTTTCGCTTGATTTTCCATTCCTTCCCACCGCACGGTAGCGAGTTTTCGTTTTCACTCGCACGGTTTTCACGGGCTTTCCGGTGTGGTTTTGTCCTTTGCTGACGCTCGGTGCGCATTTCCAAAGGAACGGTCGCTTATTACTCCCTTTCACTGGCACTGTTTTCCCGTCCCCGTCAGAACGATGCACGAATGCAGCTGAAAGCACCCGAGAGTCTGAGCGTTCCGGAATGGCAGACATTTTGGACGGGTCCCGAACACCGTCGCTGCATAACAAGATGGTCATCCGGCCGGACGGCAGCAGGAAGACTTGCCCATTTGTAAATAGACTTGAGTTGATTTGTTTTTTTTTCGCTTCTTCTGTCTGTTTACATTCCCCCGTTCGGTATCTTTGAGTCGTCAGCATTGAGACATACGGGCAATTTTTCCCTTCCACAGTAGGCTAAAGCTGATGGGAAATAATATAATACGCAAAAACGTATAAAAGAACCACCGTTTCTATCTCTTACTTTTCTTCTCGGGCAGTTCTAAAAGATTGCTTGTGGAAGCCGCTACTGAGTGAATTGCAAAGCATGGAAATTGTGAGAGTGCACTGCTAAAATGGGAATGAAATAAAATCCTGTTTAATTTTGTTTGCTTCGACAGCTA
>JXXA01020394.1:0-12498 GCA_000956255.1 Anopheles punctulatus
CCCCCCTCTTCCGCCGGCGCTTCCTCCAGTTCGCCCGTCAGCGGGTTGATTAACATCTGCGCCTTCCACCGGCTGTTTGGACCATGACCGACCATGGACGTGGGGTGGTTGTTGCCGGCAGTGAAACTGGCACCACCGAGCAGTGTACCCGGATGGGGATGGGGTTGATGATGCGGGTGAGGATGGTGCTGATGCTCCATCAGATCCAGATCGTCCAGATCGTCCAGCTTCGTGTCGAGAAAGGCGCTATCGAGATCGCTTGGCAGCAGCGAGTCCAGATCGTTCTTAGCCAGATCGGGTAGATCCACCAGACAGTTGCCCAGCTCGAGCGGATCGGCCGGCGGGGCAACGGTGCCACCAGCGTCGAGTGCACTGTGCTGCGCATTTTGCTGCTGCTGCTGCTGCTGCTGCTGTTGTTGTTGTGGTCCCATAGTGCCGCTACCTCCCGGTTTGCTTAGTTGCTGCTGACTGAGATTGTATTGCATCTGAAAGCGTGCAAACTCTTGATAGCCGGACTTGGTCGCCGAATCCATCGGCATCGATGGCCAACGCTGATTATAACCGGCTGCTCCCAGCTGCTGCTGCTGAGGTGTTGCTGCCGACAGTGGCATTGGGTTTGGCTGTCGAAACGGTAGCTGCTGTTGCGGCTGTTGCTGAATCGGAAAACGATTCATCTGCTGGGAATGTTGCTGTTGCTGCATCGACTGTTCCTGCATCGGCTGGAACGGTAGCTGCGGTGGCCGTATACCGATCATGGACGCCCGGATGGCAGCACCGCCACCCGGTGGTGCCGCGATTTGTTGCTGCAGCTGCTGTTGCATATGCGGAGATCGTACGGCTGGGCCCATCGCCACAGCAGGTGCAGCACCGGGCACTGCCGGACCCGCCGCCGCCGTCGCCGCTGGACCGCCCGCCACAAGACTGTACCGTTGCATTTTGATGGTGTTGTTCATGGGCGTGGTGGTTGTGGAGGTGGTGCTGTTGCTGCTGCCGCTACTGCTGCTACTGCTATTTGAAGGCACTGACAATGGTGGAGTTACTAGAGAAGAAGGCGACACGTTCAACACACTCTGATTGTTACTGTTGCTGTCATTACTGCTGTTTACTGCTGGTGCTACTGTCATTGGAGTCAGATTGCTACTACTATTCACACTACTAGCACTGAGGATTGCGCCACTTGACACTCCCGCCACGTTCGGGGCGGTACCAACGCGCATTGGGTTATTACTATTCACTAACGTCAACTGTTGCTGCTGCTGCTGCTGCTGCTGCAGCGTTGCTGCTCTGGGCGAAGAAACCATGGACGTGGACAAGGCCGCCGCCCCGCCGCCAATCACTGGATGATGCACTAGATGATGGTTCACTAAGACACCCCCGCCACTCTTGAGACCGTGCACACTCGGATCATTGTCACTAGCGTTCGGTGGCACGTTTGGAATGATCCCTACGGCTCCTCCCTTCACAAGACCCCCACCGCTAGCAGCGTTACCGCCCGCAATCAGCAGTTCCTGCTTCAGAATCGGTTGTCCTCCCATCCCTCGCACTAGCTGCTGCTGCTGCTGCGGTTGTGGCGGTGGTGGTGCGACGACGTTCGGCTGTTGATTAGTTTCGTTCTGCAGCAAATTCACCAACAGTGGGCTAGACATGGCAACGTTGTTGTTGCCACCGATCACCGACGATGGTGATGCCGCCGTCGTGCCCGTGGTTCCCGCAGCCACCACTAGATTCTCCTTAGCCACGGCAGTTTGATATGGTGGCGGTGGTGGTGGTGCGGCCGGGGTCGGTACCGGTGGCGCAACGAACGGACCATTGGAGGGTTTCACGGCGCCAACGCCGACAACTGGAGCGGGCCCACTCGGTGCCAATCCGAGCGTATTTTCGCGCCGCTGTATCACGCGCGCCTGCGTCATGCTTTCGAACGGGTACTCGCACCCGTCCACCACCACATTGTTTGGCACATGGGCGGGCACCTTGCCATCCATCGGGCAGATGGTGTTGGGCGATTTGAAGACACCGGCCGAAGCGTTGCCCCCGGTGCCGACGGCCACATCCATCGGCAGTGGACCATTGCTGAGCGGGGACGACTGCTGCTTCGGTTGTTGGTTCACAAGACCGGCTTTGGGAGTGCTGGGAACGGTCGCGATATTGCTACTGCTGCCGTCAACCACCGTGCCGCCACCGTGCAGCAGCTGCTGCTGTTGTTGCAGCTGAAGATGGTGTTGCTGTTGTAGGTGAAGAAGGTGTTGCTGCTGTTGCGGGTGGTGGTGGTGCTGTTGCGCTGGAGGTACCTGAGACTGTGTGTAAACACCATGCGGTGACGGAGGTGGCGGTTGCTGTACACCCATCGAATGATGTTGCGACTGTTGGTGGTGGTGTTGCTGCTGTTGTTGCTGCTGCTGCTGCTGCTGGGATAAAACCCGTGCTAGCTCACCCAAACCACTAGGGCCTGCCGAACTACCCCCACTGCTCGTACCAGCAACGGCTCCATCGACAGCAGAATTATCTACAACACAAATCCGAAGAACGGGAATTAGAAAAACAAACACCCAGCAACGAGTGAGTCATGTCGTGGGGCGAGGGGATACTTACCCGTCCGCAGAACGATCTCCTGCTGGCCAGCTAACCGCAACGACAGCACCGAGTCACCTTCCAACTGCACGGACAGGATGCCAAGGGCACGCAGCGCACTGTTCCCTTCGGCCGCGAGCCGTCGCAACCGAACGGCGGCTTCCTTCGGTATCGAAAGGGTAACGCGCACACTGTTCCATGGTTCCACCTGCGGGTGACAGAGGCAATAAATAAATAAATAACAGGGTAAATTTGGATTGGATTTGCAAACAATTCGACGAAAGAGAACTTCTAATACAGCAAACGAATTGTCTAAAAACAGAAGCCAAAATTAAGTTTTCACAAGGATGAAAATTGAAACAGCCTACTCTACTTTGACAAAAAGGGTTTTGAATCAAATTTAGTTTCGATCTCAGAGCGGAATCCATGGCAATAAGAGTATCAAAAAATAGCGATATCGATCTTCCTACTCTATTTTTCATTAAATGAATATTAATTTTGTATACCGGACAATATAAAATTAATGTTTTTGTTCCTGCAGTCACTATATGTACCATCGATGACAGCTACGTTTCGTACACAGCTGTCAATATAACCAAGCCATCATTACCTTATCGACCGTAAGCTTGCCGGCGGCCTTCTGCTCCTCTTCCTTCTCCACCAGCGATGCGAGACTTTCGACCAAACTTTCGAGCCGGGCCGGAAAGTCGGGATCGTGCAGGTTTCCTTCGCAGATGACCACCGCTTTCAGCGTGCTGCCACTGCTGTCAGCATTGCACTGTTGTTCACTGGCAACACCACTTCTACGCGTGCTGCTGCTGTTGCTGCTGCTGCAACTTCTTCTGCTGCGGTTGTCATCGTTACCGGCGTCGTTTCTACGCTTGCTACTACTACTGTTTGTCCGTTTCTGTTGTTGATCACCGTCACTATCGGCCGCCATTCTGTATAACAATTGAAAGAATGCCAAAGTTCAAGTCAAACATATCTACCATCCCGACGTCACCTATTCTTTTAATTGCCAACCGGCGAAGTTTGGGTCGTTGTTTCATGTTTATGAAACAAAACAGCAAGCATATTTTTGGTAGACAATATTTAAACCCGATCGTAGTTTGTGTGCGTGAATACGAGAGTGTGTATGTGTGTGTGTGCGAGCGCGTGTGCACCACATGCTGATTGTAGTTGCTGCTACTATCGCACGAAAGGCGGCGGACTATGTTTATAAAAAAAACGATGAAACCTCTTCATAACCCCATGGCCTTTCACATTTTGGTGAACTTTTGATACTACCCCATTGTTTTTGACAATTCATAACGACGTCACACGCCTTGTCCGGCTTACAATGGTATGTTGTTTAATTTAAATCGTAATTAGGTTTTTCATTCAATTCAGGGAAATTTGAAGCACCATAGCGTGCAGGCCGTCACCCAACCTGTTGCATAGTTTCAATGTCGTGCATTGCAGTACCATACACACTTTTACATATTAGTTGAAGATTTAATTAGCATTAATCTTTCTTTAAACATTTAATTTCCGCTGAATGCGACGACGGATTATGGCCCGTAAAAACGAACATTTTTGTAACACCAACCTATAATAGCTCTTCATGTGCAAATCCTGCTTTCTATTCAATTTTTAAAACAGATACCTAATTGTGTTACAATTTACTGTAGAACAATCATCGTAGTCCTAATTTCTGGACACTTGTTGCCTAATGGATGTACATAAAAAGACAATTTTATAGTATAGTAAAAATACGCAGACAAGACTGTATACTGTTCCAATTTTTCCGATGAGCAATAATTTGGCGAAAATTATTCCAAGCAAGCCGTGGCCAACGCACTCACATTCATCATGATAAAGTTTTGCATTGCAACCGATAACATCGGTACACGATTGATCGTAAACAAATCGTAGTTATGTTTTCGGTTGCTTCTTCTTTTTGTAGCACACCATCGCGGCATAAATTACACGCGGGGCGTTTGGAAATGCAAGCACAAAAATAGAACGCTCACTGAACATCGTGCCTTTCTGTTATCTTCTCTTTCTCTCGATGTTGCTAGCTTCTTCTTATCACATGTCCACTGTGCACGCACCTTCGTTCCCGAACCTATCGGTCAGCGACATTGGGATGGAGGAATTCTTTTTTTATCGTTAATAAAGGCGGGAATTGCTACGGTGCAGACGCATATTCGCACGTATAGGAGCATAGTTTTCTATTTCACAGACAACGCACTGTAAGTTTGCAAAGCCCGTAGATGGAAAACTAGTTATGTTTATTATTTCTTGTACCACTCTTCTCGACGCACTCGACAACACGACACAACGCGATTTCGCGTTGACGTTTCGCTACCAAACCGGTCTCCCCGCCGCGACGGACATTAAGAGAAAAAGAAAATAGAAGGAAGAAAATGCCACGGGTTTGCCTCGGTGGCGCTCGTTCCGTCCAAACCCCCGGTACGGGCGAAGCATATCTCTTGACTCCTTCTGGCCAAACCCCCATCATCATCAGCATGATGATCATCATCACGGATGAAGCTCAGCATGGAGCAGCATAGTTTACGTCGTAGTATTGGTGTGGTACCGCAATGTCATATTACCTGTCGATATTTTTTTTTGCATTTTTCATAGGACGAACACGCACAACAAAACAAGCAAGACTGAGAGCGAAAGAGATAGAGAAGAAAAAGGGTGCGAGCGGGAAAGCGACGTAAACGAAACGTTTGGCAGTGTTGGTAGCAACGTGCGTGCGAGTGAGAGAGTGAGACACGGTACGGCAAGAGAGAAAAGGAACATCCGTAAGGACAATGATTGTCAGCAAATTATCGTACATTACGGACAGCGACAACACTAGCGATTTTCGGACAACGATTGCACATTATCCCGTGTAAGCTGAATAACAACAAAGACGCATTCGAAGCAGCACGTAGCTGCGGGATCAACAGAAAACATTTGCTCCAAAAGTTAAACGCCGTAAATCGCTCGAACAAGCGCGGGAAGGCCTCCTATCAAGCATCACAATTATGTAACCTGAAATCATAAAGCATCTCGTCGCGCCACCGGTCAGGGCATTGAAAAACGTCTACAGACACAATACATTGAATTTCCACATTTAATGTATGGCGGTCTTCTTTCTATTTTTTAATTGTTTGATGCACATGCCATAATTGCCTTTTATAAGGATCTTTTGCAGTAGACCGACCGACAATCTAACAAACACACGAGGGCTCCTCGATACTGTGTGTGGGGAAGCAGCCATTTTGATTTTAAATTATGACAAGGACAGCGTACGGCACTCGCTCATGGGAGTGTGACCGAGACAGCATACAAATTCACCATACACACACGCAAACACATGCATGCACAAGCTGGTGTGCGGTGCCACAAACCCCGAAGGCCAACGTTTTCACTAGCAATACATACAACACACACATAATCATGTTTGAATTTCCACGCATTTCCTTTCCCTCTCAAACTCTCCAATCATTATTCGCTTTCTCTTTCTATCGCACAACACTCCCTATGCGTGTCACACAAAAAACAACACAAACCCGCACACACAACTACGCATGTACAATCGTGCATTCTATTGCACGCTTTTAATTGCACACAAGCTCGCACGCACGCACGCACACAACCGTATTAATAATCAGTGTCGAAAGATTTTGTTTTTTGGTCATTATTCCCTGCGAATTATTCTACTGGAATTTCCCGGAAAATGCCCTCTCGACCATAATTTACAAAGCGCACACACACACATTAGCAAATAGATTTGTTTTAACAAATTTGCTGGCGCTCTCGGTTCTGTATGCGGTCGTTTTTTCCTCTGCTAGTGCACCCATACAAACAACACCTCAAGCTTCATACGTTCACGCATACACGGAAGGCACATAAAGCGTTTTTTCCTTAATGCAAGAAAGGAAACACCACTTGTCATATCTTTGGTAGCAGCAGTCGCCTTTCTTGGATGCTTGGGTGCAAAACAAACACTGTTTAAAGCCTACTCCCTTCTCGCATGGTGGGGGTTTTTCACCGTGTGTGGGATGCATTTTCCATCGGGCGCCGCATGCGGCGTACCGTATGTTTTTCGGTGGCAGTACGAAATCATTCCCTCCGCTTGATATGTAGGGGTATGTGGATGTATGGGTGAACGAGCCGAAACCACGGGAGGGTAGGCAAACGGTGTGCCCCCTAGTAAGCACTACACCCGCGCACACACGCGCACACCGACGAATACACGCTGGCAAGCCTTCACCAACCACTACCCACACAGTCGCGCAACTCGACGCTCGCACGTTTCCCAGTGTGCTGGGCTCCAGCGAATCGTGATTTGTTCGTGTGCAAACGAGCCTGCAAGGTTGCTTCTTTCTTCTACCGCTCCACTTTACCGAAAGCACAACAATTGGTTTGACTAGCCAGATTTGCATCATTTGTCAACAGAACACACGAACGCGAATTAAAACACAAAAAAATCAGTCCTGTGCGCGTTGCACGCGCGACACGCACGCACGACTCCGATGTGTGTAATGGAAACACTGCACCACCACTTCGACCCACCGTCAACGGGTGTGTGTGCGTGTATATTAAGACAAACACACACACACATCGCCATCGTACCATAAACACAGTCAAGGAAGAGAGACAAAACTGCTTCACACGCACACACTTGCAAACAAATCAACAAAATACACACATGCACACTCATGCACACTAATGCTTCCAGCCCACAAATACGCACAATGCACGAGAAGGAGCGAGAGAGCGAATGAGAGCGTGCAGGTGGAATCGTATTGGCAGGAGTGAGAAAGGCAGTCACGACACGGAACACGAAACAGAACTCCAGCACGCACATACACATGTACATAAACACACGGCTTCTTTTTCCTTCCAGCTTGACTACACAAGGCGCTCGATTTCCGTTTCGTGGGGAAAGGGGGGTTTTGGCAACACCGCGAATGAGGAAAAAACGAGAACCCCACAAAATCATGAAGTGTTTTATCCAGAATACAGGATGAGGCTACGAGGATGGGGGCCATTTTTTATTGGCTATTGCTGGAAGGTCGATTTTTTCGTTGAATTTTTGCTTCACCGCCAAACACACTCCACCACCACCACAAACACCTTCACTACTATTACTACTACAACCACACTGCTGGCACGACCTTTTCGCATCGCCAAAAAGCACATTCAGCGTCAAAACGACGCACGATGATAATTCCAAATCACTGTAATGCGTATAAAATAAGAGAGGAGGCTCCCTTATTGTCCAATAAAAGCCTCCCATGGAACATGAATGCTAGAAACGGGGACGGAAGTTATCCCGCTTTCGTGCCCCCAATGGGAAGGAGGTTCCTTTCCATACAAGCACACACACACACAAACACACACGCGATCACACGTACGCACATACTCGCAGTCGACCGCACTCGATATGAAAACTGGCAACTTTTTTCGGAAAAAAAACTGGTAAATGACCAGCTAAGCCACGCACGAAAACCATTTCACTAGCCCCAGCGGATGCCCCGTGTCGTCGTTCACAAATCTCGCTGCTGCTGCTTACCCATTTGAGCCTTGCTCAGCCGAGAAGCCGAGGGTGACACACTTTTTGCGACGACAAATATCCACTTTGCACGCTCAGTTGCCGCCAAACGATAACGAAAACACACACGCCAGGCGCCAAACGAGCATAGTTCACCACTTTACGGGTTGTGCTGTGCGCGGAAAGTTAGCATTTATGCGAAAATTCAGTACGTTTGTTACAATCGAACAATAACAACGACCGCCATTTGCATTTTTTCCCATTTTCTTTCTCTTCCCTTGCTTTGCCAGCGGTCCGAGCGAAAGGGGCGAAAACACGGGCTAGGGCGAAAATACTGTTGGCGGTCGAACATGCGGGATTTCGAAACATTCGTACAGTGTGTATCTGGTTTTTAGGGGGTTGGAAAGCAACACGACCCAATTGCTGAAGCTGTTGTTGCATACATTTCTCTACTCATATAAAATGTGTGTTTTAATCTGTTTGGTATCGATTTGGACAAATAAAACTTGAATTTATATCCTACACGTATAAACATACATTTCCTAACTGTCACGTCCAAGAGCCGTCAAATCCGAACAAATTTTTGGTAACATTCGTACAAAATTGGTTGTTAATCAAATGTTTCATGGATTTTGTACGAAAGAAGAATCCAATTATCCAACAGAGAACAAAAAATTGTAATTAACCTCATCGATTCTTACTATTTTGTCAGATTCAAACTGCTCGAAACAAGTTAAACTATTCGAATTCAATCGTTGACAACAGAAATTAATGTCACTTGAATGAAAACCAACATTTGGCGCGCATTGTTTTGCCGATTAGGTCGCTGAACTCCAAAAAATAATAAATTACATTAAAATGGATAATCCCACATCGGCGCCAAGTGTCGAAGATTTCTACCTCTGCTTCCGTAGGTTGGAGGAAATCCAGCATCAGAAAGATCCCAGCGATGCTGCGAACGAACTACGAAATTTGAATTATAAGCTTCTTACGGAAACGGTGCCAATGTTTGTAGCGAGAGCATGCTTCAAAAGATGATCTGATCACAACTAATCTTCTTTGCTTTCCTTCCAGTAATGATGAAAGACTTACCGCGCACCTGCTGGAGGAGGGTCTACGCAAATATCAAAGTTTTATGATCAATCCCGAGGGAGTCAACAACTACTGCGACGACGTAATGAAGCTGCTCAGCTCGCAGCCACCGGAAGTGGCAGACGATGAGTACGAACTCACTGAGACGGCTTTGGACGATGCCGTGTCGTACCTACCGACCACAGACATTGTATGCCGTGGACGGTACGAGAATTGTTCGGCGAGTGAGATTTCCCCCGCTGTTCTAACGAAGATCCTTACGAAACCGGGGAAGAAAAACGATGAGAATCGTGCGTTCGTTAGCAGGGAAACGAACAAGCAGTCCACGGAAAGTGGACATCCCACCTTTTCCGCATTGGAGGATATCTCGCGCCGGGTGTTTGCGCCGGCCGGTAATTCAGCGTTTACACCTAAAGTACCGTTGACTATACCAACCCCGAAACACACACCGGCAGTTGTTTCGTTGCCTGAACCCACGGTGAAGCCCGCTGTACACGATGGAGGTGCTTTTAGAACGGCAAAGGATGAACTTCAGATACAGAATATAAAGGTTCGCAAGATTATACTAATAGTGGTAGCTAGCTATTTTGATTTATGTCGAATATTTGCAGAAATACGGCACTGCGAACCCACCCGGTAAAGCACCTCTTTTTGCATACGGGCGCAAAACTCTCGGCGGAAGACGCACGCTGGGCAGTAAATTTGTCTGTCCTGTTCGGTCGGACAACGAGGATCGCTCCGAACGGAACCACTATGCTGGGTCAGACGATCCGCGAACTGCGGCGCACAGTGGAAACGAGGACAGCCAAGAAGAAGAACTCGACGAGCGATTGAAACACATCGACCCCAAAATGGTGGAACTCATACGGAGCGAAATTATGGACCGCTTCCAACCCCTCTCCTGGGATGACATTGCGGGTTTGGAGTATGCTAAAACCATCATCAAGGAAGCGGTCGTATGGCCCATTCTAAGGCCAGATATTTTCACCGGATTGCGCAAGCCACCGAGAGGCATTCTTCTTTTCGGACCACCCGGAACGGGCAAAACGCTGATCGGCAAGTGTATTGCGTCACAATCGAAATCAACATTTTTCAGCATTAGTGCTTCCTCCCTGACTTCTAAATGGATCGGCGATGGGGAGAAGATGGTGCGAGCACTGTTTGCGGTTGCTGCCGTCCATCAGCCGGCGGTCGTGTTCATTGATGAGATCGATTCGCTGCTCTGCCAGCGATCCGACACGGAGCACGAGAGTTCACGTCGTCTGAAGACGGAATTTCTGGTGCAGCTTGACGGTGCCGCAACGGCGGAAGACGAGCGGATCCTCATTGTGGGTGCGACGAACCGACCGCAGGAGCTGGACGAAGCCGCGCGCCGCCGTTTAGTGAAACGACTGTACATTCCACTACCCGAACGTTCGGCACGCGTGCAGATACTGACCCGTCTGCTGGAACGCGAACGAAATAGCCTGACCGAGGAGGAGGTGACGCGCATTGGTGATCTTACGGAGGGGTTTTCAGGGGCGGACATGAAGGTGCTGTGCCACGAGGCTTCCATGGGACCGATTCGCTCGATACCGTTCGACCAGCTGGGTGAAATTGCGAAGGATCAGGTGCGGCCAATATGTTACGAAGACTTTCGACTCGCGTTGACTAAGGTGAAAGCAAGCGTTTCGCCCAACGATTTGCAGCAGTACGTTGTTTGGGATCGCACATACGGAGCGGGAGCCATTTAAGAACAATAAAAGCGGAAACTAATTAACGTAGCCTCTTACGATGATTTGTATTCTACATTCTACTGAAAACATTCTATAATGCTTGGTTTAACCGGAATTTATTTTTATGGTACGATATCCATTGTTTAATGATCGGAAATGTTTCATTCCTCACATCATCGCTGGATCATACGTATCTCTCTCTCTCTCTTCTCTCCCTCTCTCTGTATTACTAAGCAGCATTTCCTTAAGAAGCCATCTGGCATCTAATTCTTGACCGACTGCAGGAGACCAGCATCCTTCATGCGCTGGAAAGCCTTGTTAGCGTCGTAGGTCCTACGGAGGAAAAGTACATTTTATTGATATCCATAAAAACGCATTACCCTGTGAACCGATCGACCACCATCTTGGCCACCGCAACCACTCACTTGTAGAACTCGGCGTAGTCCTGCACCTTCGGGTCGTTGTGCAGCACCTTCATCGCAACGACGGCAATAGTGCACAGGACGCCAGACACAATCAGGTTCTTCTTGATGGTGGCATTGTGCAGACCGCGCAGCACCGGCTTCGGGATTCGGGACTCAGACATCTGTGAAAAAGATGGGACCAATGGAAAAAAAAACATCACAACACCCGAGTTTACATTACGTAATTTTGCAAGCTATCCGACACCGTTATAAATGCCGCGTTCACGATTTTTCTAACACTATTTCATCCGCATCCGACTGTTTGTCGATCTGTGCAAACTTTGGGTGAAAAATTAAAGGATTTGTAGCAATAAATCCGCATTACCTTGACCGTGTGTTGTTTTTCGTGAGCAGGCTTCGTGCAAGAAAAAAATCACAAGTATGGAAAATTTTGACAGTTAGCACAGAGAGCGTCGATCATTAGAACACAACATATAAACAAATAATGCGCGCAAGATATGTAGTGATGAGATGCATACTGTACTGATCTTGGTGGAATTGAATAAAAACCAAGATATATTGGTTGTTATAACAACCATTCAATCAAGCATTTCGTTGCATGAAAACGTTGATGCAACGAACGGTACAGGCAGAAAAAAATTTAAAAAGGAATAGTTTGCTCTCTTCAACCTACACTATTTTTATTCAGCATTAATTTATCTCAACAATGCTTGGAATATGGCTTAATGTTTTAGAATTAAAGAAATTCACAGCATGTAAAAAGGGTTCATGAGATTAGAAAAACCGTTACGGATTCTTTTTTTACCCGAAGTGCATTCAAATTGAGAACATTGCTGGGGGTACCAAAACACTGTAAAAACTGTTGGGCGTTTAACAAAAAAACCGTTAAAATTGTTATACTTTTTCATTACCTTTCGTTACCACTCCCAGTTTTTGAAAAATGGTTCGTCAAGTTTCATCGCATTCTGAACACACGATCACACTTCCCTAATCGACCGTTAATACCCGTATGAAAATCTACCCCGCACGCATTCCCTAGTAAGGAGTAGTAAAGAAAATCATAGGAAAGTTTATGCACTTGCGTCTGTATAAACATATCATAAATGCAGCATGACACGAATGGAACATTCACAGAAAAGGGATTGTCGTTTCTTTTGTTTCG
>JXXA01020399.1:0-10308 GCA_000956255.1 Anopheles punctulatus
GTTTTTTCTCTATACATGCGCCTAAATGTAGTCAATCGGCAAAGCAAATATGTGCAGCTACAGTCCGTGACAAACTAGGCGGAACACAAAGCTGTCGCAGGCGGAAGTGACAATTGAGTGTTTTTTTCTGTATAAATCGTACGAAAAATGTAAAATATTAAGCTTCTATCAATTTGTAAAAAAACATATGAAATAATTTACCGATGTCACAATCGTCAAGGCTTGCCAAGAGATAAGTTGTATTCCATTAAAACTGGATCATACTTCCACTCGACTAAATTGCCCGATAAAACTGACAAAATAAAACAAAAAAATAATAATAATCTCAGAACAATAACACATATGAATTCATAATATTTCAGTGCAAATCGAATCGTTTCCCAACAATCGACTACACGTCACACAAATTGCATAACGAAAAGGTAGTTTCATTTTCTACCACGTGCAAGGTCGCCGAAGGCCGTTTAGTTGCTGAGCCCGCTCGTAGCTCCGTTTTCAGCATCCGCTAACCGAGTGTGTGTGTGTTTTTTGTATGACCATAAACGGCCAACTGCATGCCAAACCGTACTGTTCCACGGGCGTGTCAACGCTAGAGTTTCATCCCAAAAGGGGTGGATTTTTTGCCTATAATTCCAATCCACCCAACAGAAAACAAAGAAGTGTTGCAATCGGTTCGGTAGGAAAAGCGCGACACAGGAGACGAACTTGCGACGTAAACCGTTTACGATGCGACCTCGCATTGCGCTCTTGTTTTACATAGTTTTCATTTTTGTTTTGAACGTGAACGGGTTTCTACGTGTGTTGGCTGATCTTTCCATTCCTTCGTCAGCATCCCGTCAATTGGGCAATATGCACTTTTCCACCCACACGCGCCAAGTTATCTACGGTGCCCCACGGTGTTGGCATGAGATGCCAAGGACCAAGGTGGTGTTTTTTTTTGGCTTGTGTTCCCGACGCATTGACCAGCACCGGCTGCAGAAAGTAAATGGTGCCCTTTGAAGCGAGCGAATCGACCCGGTGCAGCGGTAATTTGTTCATTCGAAACCGTAGCAGCGGTCTATTAGCATACAATTCTGTCGTTGGCCAAGTGGCCACCGTGTATTGGTTGACCCGTACACCGACACGCTTGTTCACGCGGAGTGACACGGATCGATAATAATAATAATAACAAAAAAAACCTCCAAACGCACGTACCCCGATGCACGGCTGATGCTGTGGTACGCGGTAGTGCTGGGTCGCTTGCCGGTAGCGAATCGACACGACGCGTTTGGTGCTGGCACACGGGCAGGGTTTATGGAGCGTGCGCGTACTTGGAAAATATGTTTACATCGTTCGGGGATTTTTTTTCGGTTTTATGAGACATATTTCACACCCCTGCCCATGGGTCTCGTTGTGTGATTGTACCCTTTACCAGCACGGGGCTACACGCTACGGTCATTGTGCTGCCCAAGACGCGTAACGTGAAGTTTGTGCTGCATTTCTGGTTCGATTATGAATAGGAAATAAACACGCCTTGATTTGGGTATGAATGAGATTTTGGATTTTCAGCAGAGCATCAAAACCTTTTTGCGAAAGACACTAGCATTTGTTTAAATTGAAAAATAAATAATTGATCTATTATTGAAAGATATATAATTCGAATTAAATAAACAGAAGTAAATAGAAATGTGTGAAACAAATATAATATTTGAATAGTATCTACTAAGAGTAAAACATTGCACAAATTCTCCTGAGGATAGTGAGAAAAGATATATTAATAGTTAACCAATTGATACACGGTGCATTCTTATTTATTAGAGTAACCAATAAACTTAATATATTTAGTTAAAAATGTCACACTGATGTCTAAAAACGGTTGTATTGAGCTCAGTCACCTCCTTTCACACTGCTCAATACCAATGCCAGTCGTTTGAGAAATAGAACCAATGTGAACCATCAATAATTGTAACAAGTCAATGCGATTAATTTTCGATCGCAAGTCATTCGTGCTATCATCGCGACTGCCCCATCAATCATGAGACGTTCGGATGTTAATCGTTAATTTTTCTCCACATTCGCGGTGTCAATTAAATGTCGCCGATTGCGCGCGCGAGGTTTTCGTTGCTACTAATTTAATGCTACCTTACGTGGCCATCTGCTGGGGTCACCGGGCGGCCAGTGGGTATGGGTTTTCGCTTAATTAATAACTTTATATCGCTCCATGGGCTCGTGCGTTCTCTAGATGTCCAATGCAGGGGGTTCCCTTGAGCACATGCTAACGAAGAGCGCATTCCTTAGCGTCGCGTAACGTCACGCGCCGTCACCAGGTGTGGAATGCTTTCCTCGTGACGGTGGCAGGCTCGTACCGGCAGCGACCTTCGGTGTGGCCACGTGGCCATATGTTTGCAAGTGGCCGACCTTCGGCGGTATGTGGTACACCGGCGTACCGTGGTCTGCCGTGGAATGTGACGACGACGACGACGACGACGACGCCATTGACGCTGGAAAGCAGATCAAGGAAATGAGAGTAGCGCAAAATCGGCTTCACTACTGGTTCGTGGACAGGTCCGAGTGTTTGCGAACGGATTATCGAGCACTTCGGTCGTGGTTTTTCGGTCAGTTTGCATTTTTTTCTTCTCTTTTTAACGAGCGGGGGCGTTACGAGCGGATATTAATTCGTTATTCTGTCATCTGAAGTGAGGCGTGAAAGTTCAACACGCACTTTCGGGAGCGAGCGATGAAAGATAGCGCCCTGAATGACACAAACGGTGTGAGATGTGTTGTGTTGTGGGAGGGAACGGGGTGGATTTACTTTATATTGCATAATAAATTGGTTGACTGACGTTTATTTGAGTGGTGTCGGTCAAATCAGGTTGTGTAAAGGTCGCAGACGGAAGGTTGCGATTTAAGAGCGTTATAACACGTTATCCTTAGGAGATGCTGGTAAACATCTTGTTTGTAAGTCAAATAGCATTGACTCCTAACATTGGCTCTTTTCCTGTTTCTCTGGTAGATGTTACGTTTACAAGACCGATTTTAATACTTTTCATGACATTTTCAATATAATAATCATCACGCTCTGGGCGAATGAAGCTTAAGAAGAGGCTTTATAAAAATTAATTAGAAAAAAAAACCATCCATCTCGCTCTGCCATGACAAAGCTCGACATGATCATGAACTTACGCCCGGTATCTCACTTCCTTTTGGGCATAGAACATAATAGCGATCGTGAATGAACATAGCACCGCGCGTCTCCACACCCTCCGAAGCCTTGGTGCTTTGCTTTGTCCGATCTAGATACAGTTACGGTAACGAGCAGCGTGTTTGTCGTAGACGACGACAAACGACGCGGCTCGCCAGTGTAATAACGGGTGAGTGCCATTACTCGTGGGCGCCATTCAATTGGACGACACACCTCACTTTCAAGGTCGTCGCTTCTAGCTGTTGATGCGGTAAAAAAAAGTATATAAAAACCACAGTCGGCCTGCGGAGATCCGTTTGCGATGTGGCAACCGAACGCTGCTTCGTCACTTCCGTCCGAAATGAAATTAAATTGAATGGAGCCCCGAGCAGCTCGCACCAATCCATTAGCCGACTGAGCGCTAGAGCCGTGCCAGAACGGGAACGAGATTTTCAATTTTGAAAACGATGATTTTATGCCAAATTATGGATTAATGTGTTATCTGCCTCGTTTGCGGCCGGATTCCCATTCCGGCAACCCCAAAGACGTGCTGCAAACACCTGCCGTTGGCGTGCTTAGAACAAAAGAGCTTAGCGTTGATTGATGGTAGATTCAGAAACGAATAACTTAAATGCAAACAACAAGCGACGAACCTTTTTTTTTACCGAAGCAAATCGTGTAACGCCAAGCTGACATCCTCTCGAATGGCGTCGATTGATCGTGCTGTGTGCTTGAATTGACACGAGACGGAAGTTGTGTTCTCCTCACTCCCCTCCCCTCCCCTCTCCACCCGCATTGATTCGTGCTAAAAAGAAACCTTTGCCAAAATTCTTGCCAAACGCACCGGGGGAGGAGTTTTTCCTCGCTCTCGCGCGCGCTCGAAAGGCCGACTCGAGCTGCTGGTTTTGACGAGCGAAGCGAAACACTCTGCGTTGCGACAGGGACGTGAGGCAGCATCCTACAGCCGGCCAGATCTCACCTGGCCGCTGCGGGGAGGTGGAGAAGCGATTTTAATTAATTTTTACGCCACCTTCTGAATGCCCATGGAACGAACTAATTGCCGAACTATATTGTGGAGCGTCGATGGCAGCCATTTGTTTCGTTCTTAATTGATCGTAAAATTTGTGTTTTTTGTTGTCGTTTATTGTCACGCTGGCGGTCGTTATTGCCTAATGCTTTGTTTGCTCGTTAGATTAGAGTGCGAGTGCGTTGTGTTGTTTCGGGGGGTTTTTATTTAATGCCTTTAGAAAGTCACAATTTAAAGTAATTTGCCTGTACTTGGAGCAAAACAAAGAAAACATAGAACCAGTGGGAACTTGACCTACTCGGCGCACGGAAATGTTAATCTCGAAAAGATCTTTGCGTGGATTAGAATATCGTTCAATCATCACCGCGAATGACCAACGTCCAAGTGGTCCTATGACATAAGTACACGTTGCTCGGGCAAGTTCTCATGCCACCCACAAGCCAGGGTGGTTGCCACCACTCCGCCGGCGGAATAGATTAGCCCAGCTGCCTCCCGTGTTTGGTGGAAGCTCGGGAAGCTGAATGAAATCCACAGTCCCCCTCTCGCCGCTCGGCTTTCAAACGAAAGTGAAACCGGATCCAGCTGACCCAACCGGTCACACCGTAACCCAGTTCCCAGTTCGTGAAGTAATATGGACACGAGAAGGTCACGGTTTTGCCGCCAACCTGCGCTCCCGATCACGAACTTCCCCGTGGGACTTTTTTTTTGAGCAGTCGTTCCACCGCTGTTCCTGAGTCACTGCCGCGTCAAACGGCTACGTCATCGGGGCATTGGGGCTCCGATCGACTGATCGCAAAATGTGCGCGATAGTTTGCAATCGATGGGTGGATAATTGCAGCTCCCGTCCATTCAATACCGGCAACTCCCGGGTTTAGTATGCGAACGAGTTCTTGTCGTGAAGCTGGGTGTCGGTAGCAGACAGTGGTTCCTTATTCCGCTTCTGGGGTAGCTTGAGCTGCCAGTGGTGACGTGTCGCCCCGGCAGCCTTATCCCCACTGGTCGTGCCCCAGCGGTGTGGTTAATGTAATTATACCGTTTCACAGCTCCACCGCTAGAGCTCAAGCATGAGAAAATGTATCACCCGTTGTGTATGTGTGTGTTCACACACACACGTTTTTTTGTCGTCATTTTAGCATTCGATTATTACAACCTCACCGTGGTGGAATTGAACTCGAGTGGTATGTAAATTGTTCGCTAACATACAGTGTGATTAGATCGTGCGACTGTGCCGAGCATCGGACGGTGTTGGAAGGACGACGACGTCCTTGGCAGGGAGGGAAGCGGCGCGACGGGTCTCTTGAAGAAGGAAATTATCTCAGCCGCTCACGAGGCCGGTCCAGTTGAATGTGGTTCATTTAAGCAGCATTTGTAGCGTTGAGCTTCATTTGCTCAAGGAAATTGGTAGGGCACATTGGTAGGGCGCTGCTGCACGGCAGGATAATCAAGAAATCGTTGTTCACAAACAAAGAAGCGGGAAAATGGTTGGGTAATGGTGTGAACGCACTGCTGTAATAGGAGTCAGAATTGGAGATTGAGTGGCCGTGTTGTTTGACCAAATATTAAACTTGGTCGTGGTGGGTAAGTTTTGGTCGTGCTTAAAATTCTAAAACTTGTACTTTGGATGTAATTATTGTTCGATATTTTGTGTGCATAACATTATCTGTTAAATATTTCGTAATTTGCCTCTAGATTTATAAGGATTGTCTCACTTTTCTTTTCAATTCAAGCAGCCATTGCAAACCCTAGGCCCTAAGCCACAAAAAACACATGTTTTCACCAAAGCATACATTAATCGATACAGCTACATGTTTAGCCGGCTTGATTTGAAATTAAGATTTAGATAAAAAATCCACACCCTCTTAAATGATCGTACAAGATTTAGTCATGAGTCATTTTCAGCAAAAAAAAAACTATCAGTTGACAAACGTAAATGTCTACCAAACCCAGACAATCAGGACGTAACGAGTTTCTATTTAGTCCCCATTAGCATCCCCCCCCCTCCCGCTTTTTTCACTTTTACCACCCCGCTCCGCAAGGAAGTCGCTCGAAGAATGGAACCGAACCGAAATTACCCAACATGTATATCTTTGGCGATCCGGTGCGGGCTTCGTGTATCACAATTTGTTCGCCGCTGACTTGACACTTACGATCAAGGACCATCATCACTTTACCGAACCCTTTACCCTCGGCGGCGATGGTGAAACGTTCCCAGTCCTGGGCGACCGCCGTGGCCGTGGTCTCTTTCGTCCACCGGCTAAACCACCCTTGCTCATAATTGCATTCGCTGCGGTGTCGATACGTTGCGATTCGGTTACCTTCCCGTTTACCTGATACTGGCGCAACGATTCGGGTTGCAGGCTGCATTGGGTGGTTTCGTTCGGTTCGTCGATCGCACGATCGTATGGCGGTGGCTTCAGTTCAACAAATCGGTGGCGGTGAAATGAAATAAAAGTGAGAAAAAAAATACCCGGGCACCAGCGTCGCTGCAGCTGTCGTGTTCACCTACTGACCTTATGCCACGCAACAATAGCGAAGCCGGCCAGCACCTCCAGCCCTTTTCGATTGTCGATCGAATTCGATGGAGGGTTCGCTTTCGCGCCCTCATCTCGGGGGTCCGTTGACCGATTCTATGAAATTAATTTGTAGAAAGGACACACGAGAAAAATATAAACAATCAGTCACGCTCGTATCGCTATCATCATCGAACAACTGCGTACACAATCACAGAAATACGTTCCAGCTCGGTGGAATTCATTTGGGGCCCTTTCGATTCAGTACGCACGGCCCTAAACTAACTGTCAGCTGGACATGACAAACCAGAGAAGTAAAAAAAAAACTACCTCAAACACGTTTCAGATCGATGCAGTGAATCGGTGCTGGAAGTGATTTGGTTTTACATGACCCGTACCCAACAACGCTGCGATAACGCGGATTCGAGCGAGCGATCGAGCGAGCGAGTGAGTGAAGGCGTGCGCGCGCGCGCAACAAAACGGGCTAGTGGCCAAATGGCTCGAAAAATTACGAACCAACAAACCGGTCAACCGTTGCGCCGGTCGTCCGCCGTCCGAAAATGTGAAGTGAGTGCGTTGGGACCGACGGTTTGCCCGACGGAGGCGGCAGCACATGCCCGTCAAGGCCGTCCAAGGTCTCGCGGGTTGGGGAGAGTCGCCAAACGATCCAAACGACGGCCACCGTCAATTCCGTACTTTCTGTTCTGTACGAGCCCACTAACGTGATTGCGAAGGGGGAAGAGACAAAGCTAAGTGGCAAATTACGAAGCAACCTAAAACTTAAGCTACCCCGCTTGTGCATGAAATAAAAATAATCGAGAACTAGATAACGAATGCGGGAAGCTTTAATTTATGGGCAATTAGATTAACGCTCCTAAAGCGGTCGGGAATGAGTTTGTTCTTTGTTGGGAAATATTTTGAAAGGATATGCGAAATACACAGTTAATTAATGTGCAAAGTGATGGTTATCAGTGTATTCATTTTCTTCTACAGAGGCTTTTAAAAAGGTGTTATAGAGTTTGACTTGAAAATGAGCTTCTTGTCTTTTGTGTTTTTTGAAGCGTAGATTTTTACATACATAGTGCTACTTTTGATATATTTTAGAAATTCAAAAAAAATCATATAATTTTCATTAAGTTTGAAATCGTTGGAATTTTTTTCGTTCAATTTCTTTAAGCCTGTGTCGACAGACATATATTTTCAACATTTTTTTATTTGAGAGGAAGAGAGATACGAGACAAAAAAATCGAAAGCTTCTGAGGATTGCTTAACAGGGAGGGAAGTTATCGGGCTTATAGGCTAATATTTTGGCGCTTCATGCTAATCAAGATAGATTCCATCCGTGTCTTTATTTTGCAATAAAACTACTGAGTGAATTGCTAACAATCTGTAAATATTTTATTATTCGTTCGAAGATTCCTGAGCTTATCGTACGTCATGTGCCGATAGAATCTTTCAAGTGTGAATAAATTTCAACGCTACTGTGTGGAATGCAAACAAAAAAATACGTACTATTTGAGCGTGAGCTTGGACCCACTGAAGCACTTCCTCACACCTTCTCAGTGAGAAACAATCTTAATCATTATCTTAATAACATATCACATCCCAGCCATCGCCTAAATCGCTCCTACGAAAACGAACGCACCAAACGATATGTCATTAAACCATCGCCAGCACGCTCTAAATTCCGACGAAAACATATGTCCACAGCTGGTGGCCGAAACCGATCGATCAAACCAATGCTGGAACACATCGTAATCGTAACGAAGGCGCCCCATGACGACCCGGCTGGGGACGGTGCTTTACATGCTCGTAAAATGTTGGATGGAATTGATGGAATTCGGTTCGCTGGTTGACATGTCGGCTATCCTCGGCATGATACATTGAACTGCTGGGGAAGCCGGTTTCAACGCGAAGGTTTAACCGGAAGAACGGAATTCGGATGTAGGTTGCATCGAGACTGCATCAGTGTAAACCCCCCCATTTGAATAATCCAGCCTCGCTTGTTAGAGATTAGCTCGTTTGCTTCCGACAGCTGGTCGTAGACTGCGGACGCACTAGGAATGATAAAAATAAATTATATCCGATCGCTGAAACGGCCGAAATTATGAGCCGGGATCAAATGTTTGTACAATAAAATTTCCATAATTGCTCGATTGGATTTAAATTGGAGCTGCGTTCGATAATTATTCAACGCCCATTTCGTAAAACATCGCTTCGAAGGAGTTAAATTTCGGTGATAATTAATTTTTAACGATAACCAAACAACGCGTCTCCTCGGTCGATCGTGTGAGTCGATTTCATCCGTCACAGAGAGAGCCTCGTTTGAGTGTCTTGGAAGACAATCATTAATACTTCACAGTGCGGTAAACACCAATGTGTGCGTGCGTCTGTGTGGGAAGGAGAAAGAGATCGATACGCAACACATCGATTGACCGCTGGATCAAACCTCTTGGACGCAGTTATTTTATAACGATCAATAAATTCTGCCACGACTCACCGAAAAGTCCTTGACATTACTCAATATGCGTTCGAGAGTTGGAAAATTGTACGATCGAGAAGGACACTCACGCTGCTGGCCGCTCCGAAGAAGTAGGATTTCGTGTGTCACCCTGTGTTAAATTATCGTTACAATAATTGTCTTAATTTGCTGGAAATCTATTTCATCCACCCGATCGGCGGTGGTGGTGCGAAAATGAAACATTACAAAATTGCTCCAGCCCGGTAACGCGCCGGCCGGTGCGGACTCCCTTGAGCAACCTTGAAAGGGTCCACACGGTACCGTTTGCCCATTTCCCTAATGACTCTAAATGAAGCTGTCCGCAATGGAACGCGCTTCCTAGATGCCACGATGTCAAACTACACAACGATTTACGGTCGATCAGTCGGGTGGGTTTTATTTTTCTCACCGAGCACCGATCGCTAAATGGCATTAAGTGCTGGGGGATTGGAACGAGTCCGCTCCGGTGGGGTTTGCATTTTTATGGGCGTATGCTAACGGAGCGGGCTCGAGCGAGCAGGATAATGACGTTCGTATCGTACCCCGTCGATCGGTGTCTTCCGAGCGATAGCGAACGATCTTTTATGACCACTCGGGTCCGCATGCATGTGTGGCCATTGTGAGGCGTGTGAAATCCACCAACCGGAGAACGGAGAACTGAAACACTATCAAGCGTGCACCGAGGGCGGGTGAACCATCTCGTTCTTGAAGTTACTTAAATCGAGCCCGCCGTAGAACAACCTGTCATCGCGTTTAAGAGCGGCGAGATAAAGTTGCACAGATAATTTGTCATCTGTGGCTAGCGTTTATTGTTTCTGCTTGCGTTTGCGCTGCTCAGCTCACCTGTTGCAGCGCTTTATACTTGCATCGTGCCTGCACTGGACGATGAAAGCTTTGCGCGGTGGGCATTGCGAAGGTTTCGTTGGGTTCGTATTCCTCCCGAGCGGCACGATCGGTTCGTGGAAAAAGTGTAACCTTTTCAGCAAGCCGGCTGTTGACAATGTTCGACACGGGCACGGTTTGCTTGCTCGTGAGACGATGTGAGATGAATTGTTAGATGATTCATGTGGAATGAAAACGAAAGTGCTATTTGATAAGCTGTTATATTGGA
>JXXA01020400.1:0-18075 GCA_000956255.1 Anopheles punctulatus
TTTCTCTCTTTCTCTCTCTCTCTCTTTCTCTCTCTCTTTCTCTCTCTCTTTCTTCTTTATCGACCCTCGCGGTACGATGGATGGAGTGAAAGTTTTTCGATTTCCTGGTGATAGAAAGTGATGAAAATTCTGAATTTCCAATTTCACTACCATTTATGCCTGTTTTTGCACCCTTCCTGCGATTGCGGTTCTCGGATCGGGTCGGGATTGGCTTTGGTAGTTGAGTGTGTGTGTGTGTGTGTGCGTGTGCGTGCGTTTCAGTTAATCTTTCGGGATGCAAGGGGATTGAGGTTCCGCTCGGCAGCATTCTCCCTCTTCCGTCCCGGCGGGTAGGATGGGTTCCGGATGTAGATTAGCAGCCTCGAATGTTGTTGTGCCCGATATTTCCGAGGATCGGACAGAGTCTGCTGTTAACGATCGTCCGAACCCGATGCTGCGAGTTGACCCTGCCCAATCAGTGTGCCGTGACTCGTTCCCTGTGGAAGAAGCTCACAAAACCGAAAGGTTACTGCCGTCACCGTAACCGGGGAGTGGCGCTAAAAATTGGATTACTGCCCAGACTTTTACCCTAATTTTCTGTGGAGTGACTTGATTTTATTACCACCAAGCGTGGCGCCGCTGCCTCTATTGCTGCCTTTTGCACGCGCCCAGAACCCAGAACTCTGGGACCGTTTGAGAGCGGGGAAAATCTTTCGACTTGAACTTTACGACTCCTTTCCGCGCCCGTACAGCGCCATGAGAAGTACTTCAATGTTTGGAAAAGGCTTCCATTGGGTGGAACGAACCGTACTGGCCGCACTGCTGCCTGCTCGTGTTCGTGTTTGTGCGGGTATGCGTGTTGAACGAGACTGTAAATTTCCGGCACCGGAAGTTGTCAACGTGTAACGGTTTGTTTTTCAATTCCGACTCGGCCGCACGTCGTCCCGAGCCAACGTGAGGACGCCTGGACTTTGTTTGTACAAGAAATTTTCTCCTCCAAATGATGAAACGGTACAGGTTGAAATTTGTCAATCTGCTGTCGATCAGTTAGCTGTGCAACACAGCGTACAGCCCTACGCAATTTGGCATTTCGGCTCGGGTTAGTAGGATACAAAATAGACGAAAGAAAAATTGCGTTCCGCTCGTTCTGGTCACCATGTTTGACTTTATTTTCGAACGGTAATCCAATTTTGATTCATTCCATCGCGGAAACGAGAACGTTGAAGCTGGCCAAATTGATTTACCCCACAACACCCTTTCCCCATCCCGGTGGCCTTACGCTGGTTTATGTCCGGCAATTAAGGAAAGGCGTCGAAACAGAAAACCCATAAAACGGTCGAATCTCATCTGCATACCGCACACGCGCGTAACGGCGGCCTTCTAATCCAAGCAATTATCTTATCCCAGGGGAAAGAGAAGAAGGTGAACCCGGTACTGTTTGGTGGTGGCCATTTCAGGTGACTACAGAATTGGGGTATCGACAAATCAATTTATTATTCCAGACAGGACGTTGCTTGTAACCGAGGTGCCGAGGGGGAGATGAGCGTCCCAAATCAGGCAAAATAAATCAAGGATTCAACAGTCGGTCGCCGAGAAGCTTGTGGTTGAGATTCACCGGAAATGAAACAAATTTTCCACCAGCCGTGCTGTTGTCGGTCGTTTCATTGTTTTTTCTCACCCCAATTAAGTATCCACGCACTGGCTGCTGTGTAGTAAAGCATGTCGGACTTCACAATCACAACGAATCGCGAACGTCAATTTTAATTGCAAACATAATCTCCCACCGGGTAGTGAGTGGCCAGTTTCACTCAGGATTCAATGGTTAGAAGTTACACACACCAGATTTTGATTCGGTCAATGGTCATCTTTCCGCATGATCGGTTCAGCGCAGCAACAAGGACCCAACAAAACACCGGTGACCAGGCGTCTCCATCATTTACGGCACCGCAACACTAACCCGACCTCACATCGTAGATCACACAGGCCACTGTCCGGTTGTTGCTGGTGACGGTGGCCGTGGAGTGAAACAATCATCCCCAACTCCTTCTCCACCGAAGAGGATGTGTGCAAATCGTAAAAGCATCCATTTCAAGCGGAATAAACCACAAAACGCCGCACCATGCACCTGATACGCTCATCACTCTATCGTGTTGCAGGCTCGGGTTGAAGCCCTCTCCCTCACGCTCTCCGCATGATCGGAGGGAGAGCGGGCGGGTGGGAATGTTCAATCATGCCCTAAATTATACATATCTAATAACGTATAATTGATTCATATGAAAAATTCCACACTCCACTTACACTCGCCGGGTTGCTGGCGTGTTCAATAGACTCTCCCACACACGGACGCGTGGCTAAACATCATGTCCATAAATAATTGCAATCGGCTCTGCCTGCCTGCCTAGATTGAAACTGACAGTTGCGGTTTATTTATTCGTGATCCAGCGTGTAACCGTTGGAAATTATTTCCAGCACACGGGAGAGCTTTTTCATCGCCAGTACAACTGGCGGGGGCGTTGCTGCTGTGGCTGCGGTTTTCTTTCCGCCTGGGAGTTGTGTATGTTTTTGAATTGAAATTAGAATCAATGTTTGGACACATTACATTACAGTGCGTGTTAAACAAACTGTTCGTGCGATATTTGTTGTGTGCAAAAGGGGATAAAAAAATAACAAAACAAACAACGACGCACAACGACGATGGCCAGAAACCCTCCAACGGGGGCAGTGCGTGGTTAGGGGTGTTTTTTCCTTTTTATGTTGCTCTGGACGCTCGACCACGTGGAAAATTTGAAACATACCCTCCCCATCTCCTCCTCATCCTGCTCCTCCTTTCAGGCGACCGACCATGGGAACGGTCCGGGAAGGCGTACATAAATCATGATGCCCATTTTGGGCCGTAACTGTTTTCCGTTTTCTGCATAACGATGAACTTCTCCCCGCTTGGGTTGCGGGAATCTTCGCACGAAGCGTGACCCGTTGAGATGGGTGTGCCGGTTGCGGGTACCAAACGGATGAGTTCCATATTTTAACGATCGAGGTCGGCGGGCCCTAGTGGGCATTAATATGCCACCGTCGGCGTGTCTGGGAGGGCAATAAATTCACCTGAACGCAGGGATAACTGCCGGTTGCGAGACATGGAAGTGACGGCCGAGCGCGGAGTGATAATGTTCTTGTAGTGTCTGTGCCTGTGCCTGTGTCTTCCACAACATCCAGCTCCCCGAGGCGATGTTTGCGGTGTTTGCCGGTACTTCTGGTGGTCGATTAATCTTCGATCAGCAAAAGTCATTTGGTTTTCGTACGAAGATGATATATATATATGTGTTGTTCGTTAGGTACGATTTTCGAGCACCTTTTTATGGCCTGTTCGACCACGCATATCAACTCGTTGAAGCTATCACGCATAAATCATAGCTGACTTGGGTTTGCGAATTTCTTTCATTAATATAAGCATATTCAACGAGCGAGCTTTAGCAGGTGGGTGTAGCGTGTTTCGAAACTAATTTTCTCTCTTCCCAGGAGGGAGTCCTACGCTCCCACAGCGGTGTACAGGTAGCAAAAGGAAGTACCGCAAAATCTCTTCCACGCCAGCAGAGTAAAAATAGGACATCATTTCGTGCTTCGGTTTTGGTGTAAAAAACCAACTTCAAAGGGGAGCTCCCTCATTATAATAACTTCTCGCTTAAGGTCGTCGTATCAAAAACTAATTTCATTGTTTGGTTGATTAACGAAGGTTCGCCAGAGAGCAGGTTGGCGGCGCGCCGCCTTTGGCCCGCCGTTGTTTACGTATTCGTGACTTTCGGCCCAACAGCCCAATCTAACCGTCCATGAATTCATCCATTTCGTTGGTTCTCGAGTCCTTGACGAAACTGCCACGGGGTCGGGTCGGGGTGAGCGAAAGAGAATTTCAACATAAACATCATCAGCATCGCTCTTCGGATCTTTGCAGGGAATCGTACTCCCGTAGAAATACGCTTAAAGGGGCGCTTCCTCTCCGCATATTCAACCCAACCTGCTGGAAGGCCAACTTGGCGTCGAGTATGGTCAAGGGCCAGATTGAAGCATTTCTAGTGCGGATGGTGGTACGGAGGAATGGTTTGGCGTTTGGGTTGGTGGAGAAGGACGTTTAATAATTCCGTTACTATTGTTATTATCCGTCCTTATTTTAATCATCCGTTTCATTATTCCTGCTGGTGTGTCTAGTGCCCATTGGTCTGTCTGTCTTCGATGTCTTCTAGACGCAACGAAACACTCCCATGAGCAACGAACGGAGAGACACGGTGGAGCGCAGCGGGTGGCAAACTTTTCCTCACCGTCGGTGTCTGTGCGAGATTGAACCGGCTGCAGACGAAACTGAATTAGTGGCAATGGCAAAAAAAGGGTTTCTCGGGTGTTGTGTGTGGGTCTGGAAATCCAGCGCCCAGACTAGTGGCTGAAGCTGACAGCTCTTCTCGAGGAGGGTTTCGGAATCACGTCCATCGAGAGTATACTTAACGCCACACCGTAAGCCGCCACACTTCCGTAAGAGCAGTCTGCCGAAGATGTGCTGCGGCTCCTCGTGGACACACATTTTGTTTGGGCTTTCAAGAGCACGAACCGGGAAAAGGACCAGTCGGTTGATAATGATGGCTTTCTCGTCGGTGTTTTTGTTGCTGCACTATAACACTCTAAAGCTCGGTAATCTGGGCGAGATTCATGTGGGATGTGTGTCATACTTTATGCCCATTGCATAAGCTGTAGCGAAGAATCGAGGGTGTAAGTCACTACCCGGGCGTAGTTTTGACATTTGCACAAGCAAGCGTATGAAAATTTAATAATACACCAAACATAATCTCCAGCTCGGTCGCTTCCTCTCGGTTGACATTTATACCCGAAAGCAAAACCCAATTACCCACCCAAAATGTTCAAAGCTTGCTGTAATCCCGAAAAGAACCTCAAACAAACTTTCCCCGCACGCATTCGTTTCGTTTGTCGGTCGAAGGTCGACGCATTTCGCCAAATGCGAAGCGGTACTTAAAAAAGGGGCTCCACTAAAAAGCAAAACAAAAACATGAAAAATGGTATGGCGCGTCGGAAGGTAAGACGACCGCTGACTGACCGCTTCATTTCCATCTCGAGGCAAATGTTTTCCGTGCTCTGTGTGTGCGTGTGTGTGTGGGAGCAGTTGGGCACCGGTGACAGAAGCGGTGATGGGACCGAATACCTTAATCAAATAATTCACCGAAATCCACCGAAACAGGTCGATAAAAGGGCGTCCGAACACGTGCACGGATGGGAAGGCGAATCATTAATAACAGCAACAGCAACAGCACCGGAAAACAGAGCACCGCACGGAATCATGCACCAATCAAGTGCTGCTGCGTTTATCAACGGCGCAAGAGCCGGACGAGGAATATCTAAACATTCGGAACTCGCACCAAACCCGAAAGGCTCGCTCCGTGGCTCGCCTGTGCTCGTCCAGCACAGGTTGATGTTCGGGATGGATGATGTGTTTTCCCATCAGGTGGCACCGGTCGCTTTTATCGGTGAAAAAATAAACCCTGAAATATGTGATTATTTTGTTTACCTGCTGTTGCTTGGCCGCTTGGACGTTGGGGCACTCGGTGCCTTTTTGGTACTGTTATTAATTGGTGCACGTGCAATATTTTCCACGCCACGCCACAGGCTCCGGCGCACGGTGGTCAGATTGCGGGCATTGTTTTTACTTGCCGTAAAATTGGAAAACCTTGCCATATTTATTCGGTTCACTGGCTACCGAGTGGCACGGTCAAACGCCGTGTGATGAGTTCGACACGACACGACACGAGCCGGATGAGTTTGCTGCCGGTGGCATGAAGTTTTCATTTCGCCATTGTACACGGCGCGGTACAAATGTTTGTCAAATAAAAGCAAACGCGCGACCACTCGGCCAAAACTCGACCCAGTTCAGCCCAGCGCAGCTCATTGTGTATGTGTGTGTGTCTGACAGGCCCGTGAAGGCCAGTTGCTATGCTCAGGTTGGATTTATGTTCCTTTTTTGCCGTATGCCGTATTGGGGTACCCACTTGTATCCTTCTGATTCTTTCGGTATGTTCTGATGTTTGATCGTTGTTGTTCTTGTTTTTTTTTTCGTTCGCCAAATCGTTCGCTATTCTTATCGCAAAATGGCGTAACGACCGTTATTGTTGTTCGCTGATCTCCGCAAGCGTTCTGGAGAATGTTAAACATTGATTTCCCGGAAAGGAAAGCCGCCTTCGGAAAGTTATTCGACGATAGGATTGTGGACGCTAAACTACAATAAGCTGGTGATACGAGCGCGCTATCTGTGGATGCGTTCGAGTCCATACGTTAAAGGATTAAGCGAATTGAATGGTTTGAATTTAAAAATAGCCATAGCTTTACGTTTCACGTCCTGCTAAAAGACGGCAGATTGACGGCCGAAAACATTGCGATAAGCAGTTTACGAGCAGTTTAAGAAAACGATAAAATGAAACTAATAATCCGGTGACAAACTGTCGGGCTGCTTTCTTTCCTGCTTTTCCTCATTTTAATGTCCCATCCCTCTAATTTCGCCGGCCCTGGGCGGGGGTGTTGCCGCACCGTCTTGAACGCTTCAAAAGCCATCGAGTTTAAACCGTTAAGCCGAATGGTCTCTTAAGCCCCAGAGCAATAAATCAGTTTTTTCCCTGCCTTCCAACCGTCTGCCATCTTTCGGAACCACTTTTCCCGCAGCTTCTGGCCTTTGTCAGTTTCTGCAAAAGAGCACGCGGGAAGGGGAAGAATAATCATACTGAAATCCTTTTTCGTTTGCCGGAACACACCACGGCATCGACAGTTGGTGCCGCCGGTGCACGGAAGAAAAGATTAGGGACGTACCACAAAAAAAAAAATAAAAACCGAACGTTTGGTTTTGCAAAACTGCTTTCGTTTTGAGGCCATTTGAGGCAACAGTTTCAGCGAACTCCCACCGGGGAGACAACAGAATGAGCGGGTGGTTTTTTTGCCGGCTCAACGAACACAGTGTAGGCAGTGGAGTGAAATCGCTGACTTTCTCTAGTTCATTTCATCAAATCTGATATTTTTCTGGCTTTTGTCGACGTCGTCTCATTCTAGCATCGTCTCGAGAACACCACACATACAAGAACTGCGTTTGCAGAAGATGACTTTAAATGCTCTGGTTGAAAACACTCACGTGGTGGTTTGCAGTAGGCAGCAGGCTGGTTTGTGTTTTCGTTTTTTTTTTATCTACCCTTGGGAAATAAATTCATTTTTCACCTTCACCATCCGTCCACACGGACTGCCCTTCGATGAAAGAATCAAAGTGGAGATCTGGGACTGATCGACCCAGAAGTGATGACCCAAATTTTTTCGGATTTCACCGTGAGTTCGTTCGATCCGGAGAAGCCAAAACAAAAAACACAATACACAAATACTGGAAACTGGTAGCAGAAAACGCATCACAGGGCTTAGCAAAAAAAAAGAAGGCATTTCGCGTGCCAGCGTAGGAAATTTCCAAAAAACTAGCCTTCTAGCTGGTAAGCGCTTCGAAGTTTCGGTCGTGTTGATTGTTTGCCACCGGAGTAGGCGGAGCTTTTTGAAATCTGATTGTGTGCGCTAAAAACTGGAACCAAACGCAACGAAGTTCGTTTTGTGGCGTTATTTAGCTTTAGCGGTGTGCCGAGCGGAACTGACAGTGAACAGTGAAGGGAAGATTCAATTCGGTAAAAATTAGATTGTTTAGAACGGCGAAATTTTTCTGCCATATTTGTTCCAGCGCGTCGATTCTTATCTGCCATTAATTGACCCCTCGTTTTCTCTTTGCTTTGCAGACAAATATTTCGAGATTGACAAATTTACTTAAACACTGTTTTTCCTTTATTCTCTCTTTCAGGTAAGTTTCGGCTCTACTCACCCCGGACTAGCGTACGATCCTTTGTCCGTTTCCTCCGGCGAACGTTTCCGGCGGCTGTGCAGCTCGATGGCTTCCTCGAGCGTGTTGGGCAGCGTGACGCCCGTCGTTTCCGGGAACTCGAGGATCAAAACGCCGGACAGCACGGCCACCGTCCCGAACAGCACCATCGGCAGCGGTGTCCAGAGGGCCTGCAGCAGCGGCATCTGCGGTGCGAGCATGGAACCGAACCGGCCCACCATCGAGCAGAACGAGATGAAACTTTGGCGCAGGTTGGTGGGGAAGATTTCCGCCGTGTAGATGTAGATCGTGGAGAAGGACAGCGAGATGGCCATTTTGCTCATTAGAAACAGGCTCACGTTCACCCAGGCGATGTCTGAAATCGAAACCCCGGGACGGAAGCATTTGATGAGCGCGCCTCGTTGGAACGCATTTTTCCGAGTGGCGAAATACCTTTGAGAGCTGTCAGTGCCAGCAGGCAGAAGAGTCCGGACAGTATCAGCGAACCGCATTGCGTTTTCCGGCGTCCGAATCGATTCAGGATGCAGTTGATGGCGAGCGAGGGTGGAATTTCGACGAGTGTGATGAAGATAAAGTTACTGTACTTATCGCCGGCGAGCGTAACCGAGTTGAGCGTCAGTCCGTAGTACACCATGGCGTTTGTGAACCAGCAGAAGGCACAGTTGGCGATGCGTAGTAGCAGCCTCCGATGTTGGCACGTTTCGCGAACCAATCGCAGAAAGGACTTGTTGGCTTGACCGCCTGCCTCTTCACGTTCCGCTTCGAGTTTTGCCTTCTGCTGCAGGTAGAACTCATCGAGCGTTCGCTCGGGCAGCGGTGGCCGTCCGTTCGCTTTCGCCACCCGGTGCAGTATGTTTACCACATCCGATTGTCGATCTTTGGTAAGCAACCATCGGACACTTTCGACCGTGGTGTAGAGCAGTGGAATCGATACGACGCCCGGCACAAAGAGTACGATCGAAAGCGTACGCCAGTCGCGGAACGTCATGGCGAGCAAACCGAGTATGGATTCGGCCACGGCATACACCACCAGTATCACACTCTTCACAATGACCCGCAGCCGGGGCTCGACCAGCTCGAGACTGAGAATGAACGCGGTTGTATAGCTCGTCGAACCGAACATTGCCTCGGTAAACTCGAGCGCTATGAACGCGCCGTAGCTGGTGGCGAACGAGCGTATGATCGCGAGCACCGCACCGACACCCACACACAACAGAAGCGTCCACCGGCGCCCGAACCGATCGGAAATGATACCGGATAGGGCGAGAGAAACGAACTGCCCGATACTGTGCACCGTCCCGACGAGCGTAACCTTCCACCGGTTTTCATCGCACGTCAAATTGAACTGAAATTAAATAACAAACGAATGAATGAAGCTACCGGCCTCGCGGGTTTCATCTGCGATCGCTATATTGGATTGTCCATACATCGTTCACGATGGTCCTTTCGGTGGGATCCGCGTAAACGAACGTGGAGCAGCGTTCGATTACGCTTCGATTGAACCGGCTCTCGTCACAAGTAAGCATCTCGCCACTATTCGCCACTGCTATCGGTTGATAACGCTCACATTTTGACGGTTCTTCCGGTTTGCCAACAAACGGTACCGCATCTCGCAACCAAACCGGCGTGAATGATGTGTTTAGTTCCGAGCCCGTCTCACACTCCGGCACTTGGCAGCTGGAAAAATGGTTTCGATTTGAAAATTTTAATTTTCTTCACCGGTTGTCAACACTCGGTCACTTACCGGTAGTGAAGGTCACTGGCGGTGAAGACGTAGCCCAGGTTGGAGAATGCGGTGAAAATGACGGGTAGTAGCAGCAGCGCACACTGCCACAGTTGAAACGGCCCAAAGTGACCGACCTCGGCGAGCAAATCGTCCAGTTCGACACGTTCTGCCGTTGACTTGGACATCGTGGCGGCTACCGTCGTCGCCGGGACGGACTAATCGCAATCGTACCGGACCAGATACGCACCCACCCCGTCCGCGAACAACATAACCGAGAGAAAACACCTGATAAATCTTTGCACTCTCGTACGATGGCGCGCAAACACCAATACACGTGCGCACAATGGGAGCAAACGAGCGCGCGCCTCCCGCTTGGTTTAATTCGTGGTGTCGTCTACTTATCAGCTGTTATTATGATCGTTTGCGCCGACGCACAGCCGTTGATCGTCACGCGTAGACGCTTACACGCAAACACACACACACACGAAAGCGCAAGCGTCTTCCGCTTAGCTATCATAACGCGTACGATAGAGCGATTCTTCCGACCGCGGCGACAAGGGCGACCGCGTTTGTGACAATCTTCCCAGGCATTCCCCATGCCGTGTCGCGTGGACAATGTAGCGCGTACCGAGTGCTCTCTCATCGTCTAGAGAGATAAGTTTATCTGCGGTGTTTCAATCAAAACACATACTCACTGGCATACGTACGGTTCACCTAAGCCAATGGATGACAGACGCGTGAGATGGTTTAGATTGGGGAAGGTCAATCTAAATCGCAAATCAACTGCGTGACTTGCTTGAAACTATAGGTTGATTACATTACATGCGTTTAATTAACATTGTTATGCTCGAGTACCAGCTATCCTCTCGAGTCCCGCTCGGCTACTGCGAGTATAGTTTCTTTACATCCACTATAACACACACACAGCCAGAAGAAATGAAGAGCAATGAAAGAATGTTTCAAACAATGCATCTCGTAAAAGCGATGGTCTTTCTTCGATTTGGAGGAGGATGTTGCTTTCTGGACCGGTTGCGGCCCACCGCCGCACTAACCTTCGACCACAACAAATAAATCATCCCTCACACCCACAACGGATCCACACGAGAGCCTGAATTGCCTGGGGCGCATTTAGAATCACAACGGCGTCCACTGGGTCCATTCTTTGACGTCCTTCGAGGCGTCCAGTTCGACGGCAGGAATCCCCACGACCGGAGTGCTTCCCAATCCGCACGACGTAGTTTTCCTTCGTCATGCTCGTGGCGTTCGGTCTCGGCCTGCGTCGGCCTACGTCGGCATGCGAACGGTATGTTTTTTACTCCTTCGCTCGGTGTTTCTTTCGCCGGCCGACATTTGGTAAGCCGGGCACGATTTTCCACTTTTCCGGCCACATACGGTCGCGTACGGTGGTTGGTGACATTTCATGTTTTCCTTCTCGATCGGGGTTTATCGAGAACCCGCTACCGGCTCGGTGCCGGACATTCGTCTCGACTGATGTCAGATAAATTCACCACCGTTTGACACATCGACGAGCGAAACCGGTGACCCGCCCACGGTGCCGTGGGACGAAGGTCACCGGACTGAAAGTGACGAGTCGAAACACGGGCTCTTCAAATACAAGTGTGAATTTATGGCACACCGTTTTGGGGTTCGGGGGTGATGTCCGACCCGGCTATCGATCGGATCTTTTTTCCACCTTCGCAAAAGGTGCGGTAATTGAACGTATCTTTGTTTTTTTCTTTCATGCGTTAGTTAGTTTCTTTCATGCGACCGTTTATGCGTGCGGGCACTGCAAACCGCACCAAATTGGCAACTGTCTGTTTGAAGGGCACTCAGGACGTTTGCTCCAAATTGCCACCAGGCCAGACGCGGGATTAAGAGCGCACCTGACACAAAAGAACGTTTGCGCTCGATGTTCACGGTGGGAACGCATACGCACACACCTGAAAGCACTTAGAATCGAATTGTGCTATTATTTCGTGCAACATTTCCTGCGTATCCCGCACCGAACGCACAAGTTAAACAATTCTTATAACTGGTGCCTCGGATGACTGTTTTCGAATACGCGAGATAGCAAAAAAGGGGTCGCAGGTTTGCAAAAATGTAAAAGGAGCGAATCCACTTGGAATGTTCCAACTGCTCGACTACTCACCGTGGTGACAATGAATGGATGATGGTGGTGGTGTTGGTGAGCAATTATTGAAAGCGATTCGCGCGCGTGTGGAAACGGGCGTATCGAATGGATAATGGGTTTCTTTATGACTTGTTGAATTTGTCCTCGAATCGGTTCCCCGCAAAAGAGAGGAAGTCCTCCGGCAGGAGGGGCAGAAAATAAACCGCGATGTTCGGGTTCGCGATGGTGGAAAACAACAACCTGTGGAAGTGTGTGTGTGTGTGTGTCGAACAACCTGTTCTTTGGACAAAATAACTTTCTTGTGTTTTACAAAGCCCTCGATTCCACTCCCCGCCGGATCCGCGCCGGTTGTTTCCATTTCTTTTATATTTTCATTTATTTATTTTCGTTCTCTCGCCCAACCTCCGGGCGACCAGCTGCACCGAACTCAATGTCCTTAGTCATGCTGTTTTCATCGCCTCGTCGTCACCAGAACCTCTCGTCACGATCGAAGTGTAAAATAATCATTATGCAAATGCAAATGGCTCGGTGGGGTTGGGGGGAGGGAGGAAGGGAGCAAACAAAAAAAACATACAAACGCGTCTGATTACGAGCGCGTCCTTGATGTAGCTTGGAAGTCCGTGGAAGACAGGCTCGCGCTTCAAGTGGTTTCAGCGCGCTGGCTGCTTCAACGGTGTTCCATTACGGGTTTCAAACAGGCAACAGCAGCAGTGTCGAATCGTTGATTTCATGATCCATCCATACCGAACGAGGTGTGTTTTTTTCTAGTTTGCTTTACTGCGCCCGCTATCGATCCACTCGGGCGTCCTACGAGATGTTGTTTGTCGATAGAGACAGCAAGCGAACGAGTAAGAGAGAGAGAGAGAGAGAAAGTGTGAGTGAGACAACGTTATTCAGGCATATTGATTCGTTTAGCGAGACACACTTTGCGACAGCAAATGTTGCTCGGTTGGTTGCCCGGAGCAACGCAATGCAGCCAGTAAATATTATTATACACATCTCGGTTGACTTGTTTTTTCCTTCACCGCTCACACTTAGACGATACCATTTGAAACTTCAAATAAAAGCTGATCGCGACAATGGCAGAAATGTACGCAGCCATTTCTGCTCATTACAGTACGCACCCGGGTGAGCATTTGCAATTAGAGGTGGAAGTACGTAACTCTCACTCGCCTCCCGAAGCGTTCGGTGCTCGGGAATACAACATAGGTACAACATAGAAATAAATTCATTCACCGCCTCCCTCTCCCCCAAGCTGGGCCAGGGGCGTGTGAATAATTGCTTCAAAACGAGCGAAACATAATAATGATAAGAGCGCGAATCGTGCACCGAAAACAAAGGCAAACACTGTCCCTTTTTGCGGTGTATAAAACCTGCCCCGCACCGCACCGATGAACGCCGGTGGGTAAAAGTTTGCCCAAAAACCCTACCACCCCGCTGGAGCTACGTTCCCATCCATTCCGCCTGCGGTGGGATGAAAGTGCGAGTGCGGTGCCTGATTCTTTCGGAGTGGTTTCTTGGGTGACGACGCGGACGACGAAGACGACGACGAACGACCAAGCAATGTGCCAGGTTTGGTGGCTGCGGCTGGTACACATTCGCCGGGGGGAAAAGTTGTTGTTAGAAGAGCATTATCTCGTTACAATTTCGGCTTGTTTCTTGCGACACGGCAGGCAGGCAGGCAGGCAGGCCTGATGGTGAAGAGGGCGAAGGATGAAGTTGAAGTTTTTCCTCGGCATCCTCTCTGATGCGCCAGGTTGTGCTCCCAAAAGGGTTGTCGTTTCGGATTTACGAACCGTTGAACTTTGAACACGCACGAAAAGCGCGCATAGGAATGGGAAGTCTGGTATATTTAATTTACATGCCGGTAT
Source organism: Anopheles punctulatus (assembly GCA_000956255.1). Lineage (NCBI taxonomy): Eukaryota > Metazoa > Arthropoda > Insecta > Diptera > Culicidae > Anopheles > Anopheles punctulatus. The sequence continues at coordinate 13,611 of JXXA01020400.1, forward strand.
TCCTTTCCTCCCCCTACCGCTCATACACTTATGATCTATGCTATATATTATCGTGTTTTCGCATTGTTGCGGAACACAATTACATCTCCGGCGAGTGGAAATTACAAGACAAACGACGCACCGAGCGTGTGCCCTGTTGTATGTCTGATTTTTAAACGCCGAAACTAGTGCGCTTGCGGATGCGCTCATTAACGGAAATGGATGTCAATTAACGCGGCACTTTGGTGGAAGATTGGGCCTGTTGGGAGACATTAATTGAAGTGATTCGATCATGGCTCGCAGCCGCGTTTTTAACGCGCTCCACCATACCCGACAACCGGGCACAAATTGGGCACATTAGCACACGCATGTGCAACACACGTTTGTCAATCAAATTGATGTAACCGCCCAGTTTGAAATTGTGCCGAGAATGATGTTCACCAATCAGAGCAAACATAGCCACAAAAAAGTGTCCTTTTTTCATTTTTCCCAGAGCAAGATACGTACGAATTTCGCAGCCAGCAAATGATCTGTACGTCAGAGAGGAGGGGTTCCATTTTCCACGCTTTTAAGGAAACCGTTTTTTGGGACATTTGCTCCCATTTTCGTTGACATCATTTTTCAAAGTCCCCGGTGACCCACGGTCATGGAGTTTATGCTGCAGCGGCCCACACGCGCTTAGATCGCGCCCAAGCAAATGTTCAGTAATTAACACGCGGCAGCAAAAAAAAAAACGAAACAAAACCAAAAGCCTGGGCCATTCATTTTTGTTTCGTCATTTCTGTCGCAGCGCGAAAGGACAGTTTCGGTCTTGGAGGGGTTTTCTTTCCCATTTCGGTCCGATTTCTACCGCGTTTGATTGTAACGAATGGCGAGGGTTGCCTTCACGAACAGCGAAGACAATTCCGGGTGTTTTTTTATATTTCTTGCTAGCTTTTTTTTTACAAAAGAACAAAAACCCCAAGCAAAAGATCTTTATCAGGCATAGAGCGCGGGACAACATCCCTTCTTTTTCTGTGATGTTTCTTCCGCGAAACAAACATTTCATTCTTTCAGGTTTTTTTCCCTCCCCTCCTTGGCGCTGTACCATTGTTCGGCCGCGGAGCGCATTGTCTTGCTAGTCCTGGCCAGCGTTTGGCCAGATCCCGGCTTCCGGCTGAATTAATTTGAATTCTACGATTAATTATCATCGTCATGCTATATTTTCGCCGCGCGCGAATCGTTCAATACTTTCGTGACGGATTTTTTTTTCACCTCGGTTTATTATAGCTTTTCTCATTTATGTACGTCCGTTTTTCTTTACATTCTGTTGGTTCACATAAAGACTTAATTTTTCATTTGAGAAATCATGATGGATGAAGCTTGAAGACTAGGCAAAAAAAAATAGCATTAGAACATTAAAAGAACCAACGAAGTGTGTGAGTTTCACATTCATAAGGAACGATTTCATTTATCATTTAAAATGGCAGAGTTTGTTAACCTGCTCTTTTACCCCTCCACCCACCCCCCCCCCCTTCTTCCTTTTCTCTACCGCTCATGATTGCGGATGATGTTTGAGAAAATTTGTCAACATCTTCAGCAAAACAGGCACAAAAACTCTTTTGACATTGCATCACCGAACGATTTATTCTATTCGCGTAACTCTTCCCGCTGTGGGCACCGATGGGGCAGTAAAATCTGTCAACGGAAAGAGTAAAGTCAGTCAAGCAAACGGAAGCCGTTTCTTGCCGTTTTGGTTGCCATAGTATGCAGAAGGAGACAGAAGGCGACGCACAACGTGTCACCCGTGGCGGCCACTATAAATAACGAGAATAAACGTTCGAAGCAAACAGCCATATTTATGGCGTGTGTATAATTTTATTATTCAATGATTTATTTAATGGACCCTTTTCGCTTCCGGCAAACGTCGGCCGTGCCGTGGGCCTGGGAAAAACCTGTTTCTTATCGACGTTTCCCAAGCTCTCCGAGGGTGTGGGAATCGTTCGTAAGCCGTGCGTTTTATTGTTTAAATCCATATCCGTCGATGAAGGGAGGGCGACACAGGGAAAGTTTATGGGTAGATTCTGGTTCGTCAGGGCATGCAGACACTTCCGGATAGACACTTCCGATCCGATGCTGGAAGGTGATAAGGGAGCAGTTTGTGGGGGGTTTTACAGCAGAAGCTTTAATTTGCATCAATCCACCATTACAGGCAGTAATTTCAATCGTACGCATGTTTGCGGTCCCATCCGATGGTCCGAATGGTGACAGCGAAACACGGTCCGCATCCAACAGGCAAAAAGTTAAATAATTACCCCCAAAAAGAAACGTTCCCACGTGAGCGTGCGCGCGGATCGCAAATGGAAAATGTCATTAACACAGCGTGGCTGGGAAGCTAATTCCAAACATGAAACCCACCCGGATTCACTAATGAGTGATCTCGCAATCAAACTCGCAGCCTAGCTCGAACAAATTGGTGCCATCGGGAAACGGGTCAATCCCTTTCATGTGTTTTTGTGCCAGTGGCTGTGCTAATCAACTCGCACGCGCCACGTAGGTGACAGGAATGGCCTGCACACACCACCACTTCAGAGAGTCCAATTAAAGCCAATAAGCCGCTGGTATGTTTCGGCTAACTCGGCCAGCGTATCATGTCCGGTGGACGAGAACCAGGGAGGTGTGGGAATGAAATTTTCAAATTTTCTACGTTAATGATAATGATGAGCCAAATCAAACCACTCTTGGCGCTCTCCCGGCGCTCGTCGCCCGGCGTTATGATGACGTACCGATGACAATAATTGTTAGCACTTATTGTTTAGTGTGAAAATTGCGTTTAGAAGCCAAACATCACACCAATTTGGCCCATTCCAAAGGGCACGGTGGAAGCGTGACGAGGACACATGGCAAACTGATCGAGCGGTTAATGGGAAATGAGCGGCAAACCAAATCCCCACAAATCCTTACCCGAATTTGCGGGACAGCGGGTGTGTGTATGTGTGCGTGTGTGCATGTATTTATGTCACCAAAGTCACACAAAGGGGCGTGGCACACCCGATTTCGATGCCAAGTCATTATCATATGCTAGTGTACGCCGTGTGATCGGGACAATGTATGATTTTTAACGAACGAAATCAATAATTATTTCGAGCCTTTTCGGGCCATTCAAATTGTTGGCGATGAAAACACAGCCGACTGCAATTTGTTTGCATACGAACGGAAAGATCAGTTGCTTTTGTACGTCTGTGTGTGAGTGCGTGTTTGTGCGCTAGTAGAGATTCAATCCTGGTAATTAGCCGAAGGGGAGGGTTTGAGATTAATCAATATTCGTGGCTCCAAAGTCAATTAGGATGCTAATAATACCGGGAACGTTTGAGTGAAGAACGCTAGATGAGTGCCTGTTTTTTTATTGCTTGTCGCAATAACAATACACTTTTTCTTATTTTAACTGCATTTCCAGCTAGTGAACTTATAAACAAAAACGTTGGCATGATGAAGAAACATTTTCGCTAGAATTTCCTTCCGCCTAACAAAATGAAACAATATGCAAACAGCATAATTTTTTGCAAGTCAAGTGCAATATGTTCCCATTACACCGGGAAACTAGCAAAAAAAAAGAAAAGAAAACACTCATACAAAGAGGACGAAACGGCGCGTGAATCTGCGCGAGGCTCGTGTGCGGTGGAGAGAGGAAGGGAGGGCAGCCGAGTTTGTTCGTCCGAGTGTGCACAAATATTGAACAAGGACTTTGGACCCGGATCCGGCTCCCGCAACCTTTTGCGCTGTTTTCCACCGTGCGCTGGGTGTACGAACTTTTGCTGCCAACGTTTACTTTAAGTCCCGCTGAAACAAAGTCAAACACGCCAGCGTGGGGATTTTACGCTGCTACCTGTGCTGCAAGAGAGAAGAAACCGCGTGAGAGAAAAAGCGAGAGAGGGAGAGTGAGAGTGAGAGTGAGTGAATAAAAACATGGAGTACACACGGGTGTAAGCGAACTTTCAGCCAGGAAGCTGTGGATCGTACGAACTGTAACGAAGAAAAACACGTAAAGCGCTGCTGTGAAAGCGGCAGGTAAAACCGTCGATGCGATTTGTGGACAACCCACCCGCGAATGGATAAGGTTCGTCCAGCGCAACAGCAACAACAACAAAAAAGAACCAGAGTGTATATTTGTGAATATACATCGAATCAAAGCGCGGTTTTGCAGCAATGTTTTGCATCATAAGCTGCAAGCGAGAAGAAACGACCGGCAAAGGAATTGAGGGAGGGAGTGTGGGAAAAATACCATTCCTGAGCGTGTTGAAGCAGTGCTTTGTACTAAGTAAGTCATTATAAATTTCCGCTGGGAGACGAGGGTTTTGTGGACCCGGACCCGGTCCCGGTCCCGGTCCCGGTTCTGTTGGTTTTGAAGCAGAGCACCGTACCGTCGCAAGGGTACTCCTCTCTCGCTCTCACGCACACATACACACAGCCGCACTGTGTGTGTGTGTGTGTGTGTGTGTGTGTAAGG
>JXXA01020404.1:0-11586 GCA_000956255.1 Anopheles punctulatus
ATAGAAATACGGCCAGGCCGTTTCTTCTATAAATAAATAAATAAAATAAAAATCAAACGAATTTGTCATTACAAGAGCATGCAACGTTGGCTCGGTTCAGGAAACGGACAAAGTAGGCAACCGGACGGCATTCGTCCATAAACGGCACAATACGCTTTGAATCTTGTTCCACCACAGCCGCGCAGGAAATAATTACTGTGTGGCAAAGGTTTTCTCCGTGTCCACCATCCGGTTTTCAGTGCATTGTTGTGAGTTTTAAGGCGGTGGTTACACCGATGGGCGTGAGATGCCCTGCACAAGGGAGTGAAAGAAACTTTGCATCAATTACAAAACGCGGCCTCACCGGCACCTGACCGAACCGAAAAGCTTTGCTCGAAAAGTTTCAACCATCGGCTGTGAACCGGAAACCCAAACGGTCGAACGAACTGAATAATTGAACGTGTTGCGAACATTTCCCACACATTAACTTCGTGCGCTCGCCGTTTGACGCCGTTCGAAACCATCCGAACGGTTCCTGGCTCAGCGGTCACTTCCTGGTAGTGCCTGGAGCACCGAATTTCTACCAACACAAAACAATCTTAAAGCTTGCTTTAGCATCGGCTTACTGAGATTGATTACAGCAGCCGCCTTAGCAACGGCTTTCAGCACAGCGACGCACCGTAAATGAATTCGAAGTCTCTCCAGGGAATTTCGTTAAACAGATTTTCGATCATTTTTGTGCTCGATGTTCCATTGCATTGCCTGTTTTTACAGCACTTTACTTAAGACGCTCACCGGGGGTGCTGTGTTTCGATGAACAAGCAACCCGGGAGCGTCGAAAGGAATCAAAATTCCGATCGTATCCGAGTTCTTTTTTTTTACGTGGCTATTGTTTTAATTAATTTAATTGCATTTTCTCCGGGCAAACGATTCTTCCGAGAGAATGAAGTTGTGTAGATTTGTTTATGTCACGCCTCCCACCCCCCGGAGGACGTGATTTCGGCACACTTTCCCGTTTTTACTAACTGATTACTGAGCAACTGAAAACACTTGTTATACAAAAGTCAAAACCATACACGCACACACACATGCTTCGCATAATGTTCCAAAAAAAAAGGTCGGTGGCAATCTGCTAAGGGACGAGGAAGAAACAAAAACACACGAAATCATCAACTTACCACCGAGGGAAAGCCTCAATGCTCGACGATACCCACGCACGATAGAAATTATTCAGCGCAACCGGCGCAGGAAAGAGTATTTAGATACACTTTACGTAAAAGGTTTTTACGGTAAGTAGCAGCAGTAGCAGCAGCAGTACCATCACCACCACCCACATGCATTAAGCAGGTGTGAGCATGAGGCATCCACAAGAAAGGCAACCAAGGAGAAAAAATCGGTGCTCATATTGCCGCTCCGTAGGGCTTGCGTGCAGTCGGGCTTACGGATTCGGGCCACCATTTACGGGTGGCCTCGTTGCAGCACAAACGCACCCACTTTTACACTCACACACACACACACACGCATACACCAGTGCTCCCCAAGGAGCTAGGCACAACATTATTTCATTATATTTGCTGTTTGATTTTCTGCGCTGCTTTTGCTGCGGTGCTTATTTTTTTGTTTCATCATTGTTGCTCCCCATCATGCTGGTCTTCCCCGGGGGCGGTGGGCCGTGCCGCTCTCCCGCCGAGCGGGGCTAGTGTTTTTGTTTCTTTTCTTTTTCTTTTTTTTGTTGTCGATGGTTAGAGTAGGTTGCGTACCGAATATTACGCGCCGGGCGACCTACGGACGGGCTTTGGTGCGCCTGCCAGAGTAGACGCCCCGCACGCGCATTGCTCATAAATATTTAATGATTTATCGTAGCTAATGTTTTTATGTACACGAGTTTTATTTTATCTTCCGTTCTTATTTCACGTCTTTGTACTCTGTTTTTTTTTGTGATCTCCCCACCACCGGGTGGTTTGTTTCTATGTGCCGCCGTTTGCCGATTCGTTTCCGTTTTTCCATGCGCACTGTACGCGTGGCGCACGTCACGAATAAACCAATTTTTATGTCTAAGCGAATGGTGTTTTCATTGCTCGCACGGCCCCGTCCTGCCAAACGCATAATGTTGAGAGTCGCGATTCACTTTCACGAGCAGTTTTCCCCAGCAACATTTGTCAAATACACTAGCAGGCGCTTTCGTACCGGCCGACATCTGGCTCTATGAACCGGGGCACACTCCCGCCTCTGCGTGGGGTAATCTCAGCTTCCATTTCGTACTTATTCCGGCGTAAAACACTCCGACGCGCTCGCTCCGTCAACTCCTTTGGGGGAGAGCAAGAATTTAAATCAATCTGAGTTGCAAATTTGTCACTTGTTACCATATTTTATGCCGACGCGGTACGCAGCCAACTTGGATGGGGATTCTCTTTTCTCGCACTCGAAACAATCATTCGCAAGAAACGGATGCCAATTATGTTCGCCTGTACACAGACCACTTGAAGCCGTAAAAGTGCAAACGAGCACAAAAACACTCCGCTGCCCCTCATTCATTAAAATGGTATTATTTCGACAGGCGATTTTTTTCTGCTTTCCGGTGACGATTGCTTACTTTCGCCCTGCGGTTAAACCACTTCGAACGGGTTCTTTAGGCGGGTGAACTGTGTTATGCGCCCTCTCGGCCCTTGCGAGAAGCACGAGCCGGTGGATTGGTAGCTCGACAAAAACCGACCAACCAAACCGCCAGGCCCTTGCCAGCTTGCAAATAATTAACCGCACACAAAAACAACCTTCGTGCCGGTAGCCGCGGTTAAAATGATAAAAACCTCACCTCGTTAGGATCGGTTTTTCGGTGCAACGGAGGGAGGTTTTGTTTGAAAGATGTAATAAGCACTTGAACCGGATGTTTTACGTGAGGTACGAGAAGTTCATCAGGCACGGATGCGTGCAAACGGATTATGATTTTTTTTTTGTTTCTTTGGTTTCTAGCTTCGTGTGTTCCTTCCGAACGCAATTATTGTGCAAACGGAGATTACGTTTGCGACGGACGTTTTTAGTGTAGTGTTAATATTACGAGCATTGTAAGCTTAATTATCTTTGCCGGTGTCTGCTTCCAGATGGTAGTGAATACGTATTTGAATATATCTGATAAAAAATCATCACACCTTGGGACGAATCCAATTTATGCTACGAATAAGATGAAATAAAATGTGATTGTAAATTGTACTTTTGTACCAAAAAAAATATTTTCGATTAGGTTTACTATTTAATATTTTTCCAGCATTTCTCGTTCAAATGTGAATAGTTTCTCTGCATATGAATGATGTTCTTCTACTCATGATACTACAACTATGCGAATAATATCATGCAAATATTGTGTTATGCCCTGATGACACATACTTCACGGAGCAGTCAATATGCTATTTTTTATTGGCTCTAAATGTAATTTATTGCCTTTTCTGGTATCCTTCGAATGCAGAGTCATTTTATATAAACTTTTATATTAGAAGAAGAAGCACATTAACTTATTCAGCAAACACAAACAGAGTAAAAGTTAAGCTTTTCCCTTTTTTATTTATAGCATAACCCATGAAATTAATTTTAATTAATTTTAAATGTTAAGAATTTTTTTGCAATAAAAAAATTATGTTCAAATATATTTCATTATTTTAAACAACGACCCGGTTCCAATTATAGAAGTTAGTTTGAATACTAGAATTTGAATTAAAAAATATTAACCATGAAAAACTGTCTAGAACATCTCCCTCCACATTGATTGGTTCAGTCTACAAAAAGGTTTTGTTAAAATTTTCATAATGCTGTCATGCTTCTCGCGAAGTTGACGGCAGCTTTTTCCCGCTCCCGAAAAAGGGATACCTCCCACTTCACGCTAAAAACTCATCATAAGCCTTTTGCTGCAGCGCCGACAGCTTCATTAACAATCGCTCGAATGGACGCGTATCGCGCTGGCCGGGATGCTAACGACACGGAAGCGCTACGCACCTGTAGCCGGTCCATCACGGTGGCCACGGCCAGCACCGTCCGTGGTACGTAATTAATTAATTATTTATCATTTATTTTGACGCAACTTTCACCGCGCGAAGCGCAACTTTACCTTTCTTCGCTCCGGAGAAAGCGGCCGCACTCGTAGCTAGATTATGATCGATCCAACCGTTTATGATCGCAATTTTAGATAAATTACCCCGTGCCCGTGCGCCGTGCCACCGACCAGCCCACGGTAACCACCGACGCTCACAGACGGAAGCTGTTGTTTTTCGTGGAAAAGGTTTGAAATTATATCGCAGCTAATGCCCACAGCCAGCTAAACCTCGCGTACATGACACTATTTTGCGACCGGTTTAGCGAGGAAGATTTTCGGGCCGTTACGGTTTTTCGGGCCTCGAACTGGGTCCGCACATCCGCTGCCCGTACGTACCGTACCGTGAAAGCGTGTGCATTACGGGAGAGGGAGGGTGGTTTAGTTATTAATATTCAACAATCCAGTCCCACCGGTGAGTGCGAAACCAGACTCGCGGGAGCCAATTGTTGTGAGATAACGGGCTGGAAAATGATAAACTACTTAAACTCCGGTCTAATCCCCCTGCAGCAACATGCGCACATACACAAATACGCGGCACACGGGCAGGCGATACAAGCAGATACTGGGTATTAGCGATGCTGCACAAGCAGAGATTACGCTGAATTGCCGCCGAGTTGAAGCTGAGGAACGGTTGAGTGCTTTATTGCACAGTTTAGTTGCTTCCTGCGTGCATACCTTTTAGCCAAATTGTCAAGTTCGGTGCACGGATCGATTTTGGCTGCTCGGATGAAAAGCACCAGGCGTCTCCATTTGGCACTGGCTGCGATGCGTAAGCATAAATCGTTCTATGTTGGTTATATTCTATACTTTTAAAAGCTTTTTTTAATAATTCTTTTTTTCTTCCTTCCTATTTATATACTGTTGTCATCTCCTCACGACCTACAAGCGTTGGTATCTCAAAACTCATTTCCCAAAACTCATCTTTAACGGTACAGTAATTTAAAAACAATTTAAATTTTCATACACGAACAACAAGCGAATGCTTAACCGCTAATGCCATGTGCGTAACATAACAGGGCGGTGAAAATTCTATCCAGTAGCCCATCGCTAGCAGCTACGCGCCACCTACTGCACTCAGCGTTACACCCTCACATGCATTCCGTTGCTGGCCTTTTGATGACAGGTAAAAGAGCAAAACCTCCACAAATTTGATCCCATAAATAGCTGATGCAAACCCCGATCGGTTTATTGCACAAAACATCCCGTAAAGCGTCAAAACGCTGCCCTGGTTTGGAAAACAGTTGTTTTTTTTTTTCGTTGCAGTTATTAATTTATTTTCATTTTTGTAGGGACGGACCGACCGTATTGTTGTTGGCACATTCCTTGCTTTTACCCTACCATGACTCTTTCAGCGATGTTTGAGGTCAATCGAATGCATCGAAATGCCCATCGGGAGCTCAAATCAGCACAGCTGGAAAAATATAATTGAACGCGTTTAATTAGTATTTCCCATTTGATATTCGAATGCACCGTTAGTATTTATTTTTTGTTCACCTGAAGCATGTACTCCACAAACGTGTATATTTAATAAAAGCATCGATATGCTCACAAAACTTAGGTTTAGTGGATAGTAATTTACATGAAACTATAGTAAATTTTGCTACAATTTCGTGCTCATAGAGTTGTCCAATTTTGTATGTCTTTTAGTAAATTCTCAAAAAAAATAAAATGATTTCTTCCAATGAAATAGAATTCTTCTGTAACGCAGTTTAAAATTAAAACGAAAAGACGCTAGCATTCGCCGAAGGTCCTTTACCTTTTCAGTAATAATATTGAGAATAGGAGGTACGACTGCCAGATTGTGGCACGCCAAAGGTGTGCCATTCCGGTGGCGCCATTCTGACTATCCCATTTTCACTTTCTTCCGATGCGTGATGCTTGAACTTTCATAGCATTGCTTCGCATTCGTTTATGGTCGTGAATATTCGCTTGTTCGTGTGTGTGCGTGTGTGAGAAAGAGAAAGTATGCCTAGATTCCATTGATTCAATCACATGCGACAAATGTGTTCAACATTCGTTCAATCGGCGAAACGACGACGTCGAATCCCTTAATCAAATTTCCGCCTTCATTAGCACGGGACCGAAGCCGACAAGCCACGACAAACAACTTTATTAAAGCGAATACGCCACTGCCTCTGCCACCTCCGACACCTCCTTCACCAACTTCAACACCTCTTTTGCCACCCAGCAAAGGGTGCACGCTGCTGTGCCACCCCTTTCCTGGCTGGCGTAGTTCCGCTTCACGGGCAGCCGTGGCGCGGGAAGCTTCGGTAAGCGAACGGTAGGCTTTCCGCATAGAGTAACACGAAAGGGAAATTGTTGTTCTTCTTAGCCACGCGTCGGCCGAGTGGTCGTCCGGATTCTTACACCACGAACCGGCGAGCTCGACTCCACCCATCGGCAACCCACCAGTTGCAGACGGGTTGCGAAATGGGTACGACACAATGGGAAGCACGTTGGACATAAGGCGTTATTTTGAGGCACCACACTGTGAATAGTTGCAAACAAAAAAAAATGTGCAACTCAATGAGCTACAATTGTTGCAAAGTTTGTTTCTAGTAATGTAAATTTTTAGCCCGAAACATTAAATAAAACTCCATGTTATCAGACCGGAAAAAATCAGTATTCAACTTCTCCTTAGTTATGTGAATAACACTAGATAAATGTATGACATTTCAATCTTCCAAATTCGTCATCATCTCCGTTTTTTAACAATATGAAATCAAATGTTTTCTTACAAATGTTCAATAGCATCAAATAATTTTACAATAATGTTAAAATAACATTAGACAGCAATTAATTAGAATCAATCACGAACCCAGCTATCAGCATGGAATTATTATATTTTTATTTTTGTTACACCATTTCTCATTCTAATATAACGACAAAATATCTGAATAGTCAGTAGTTTTTCTCAAAAACAAAACAATGCATAATTTTTATTTTTATGAGAGAGGACTGCATTGTTGATAGATATCAGATATGTTTTGTATAATTTCGAGTAGTTATCTTGTTTTATTTTTTAATAAAAAATCCAGCAATCTCTGTTGATGGGCTGCTCTTTTTGCTCTGTTAAATGTGTGTTTTATTAAATATTATCATAGAGCTAACGTGATTGATACTTATTTTCCTATGTCCAGCAAAATGAATAAACACTTGCGAAGCATTTGAACGACGGCAAAAGTATGACCACAGCATGCTCTCCGCTATCCAACCGTGCGAAACGCGAGGACTCATCCGATACCCTTTTACTTAGGAAGAAAACGGATGCAAACGACCACAGGCGCACCTGAACCCGAACCGAAACCCTTATCCGGACGGCGGAAGGCTCGCCTCTGAGCACGCGTTCCGCGAGCAAGGGTGCGTGCTTCGCTTTCACCTACCGAGGAAAAGGAAATGGAGTGGGAAATGGTGAAGCTTACAAACGGATCGCACACCCAACTAGTGCCCCTATTCTTAGACGGTGCCCCCTCTGATGCGGTGGCATTCTTGGTCACGACCACAAAAATTTCCTCCCTCATACGGACGGCACCCGATCGATGATGGAATACCGACCGACCGACCGACCGAAATGGACGCGACCGTTTTCACTGATGGCGGCGAAGGCCGGCGGTCATGACCCCGCGCACATACGCCAAAGAGAGAGGCGGGTTGGGGTTGTAACAAACACGGGGCGTTTATTTATGCTTCACCATAAACATAATAACGCCTGTTAGCCCGCCTCGATGCTGCGTTGCTGCGTTCTTCTTTCCCAAGGAACTGGACCTCCGCGACCCGGTGGGTTCGCCGGGTGGAAGAGATTTGCTACGACCATTGTTATTCCACCTTCTTTTTCTACCGCACACACGAACGCACCGGTTTTCCGTACCGAAACCCTACCGGCAGCTACTTCACTTCGGAACGGATGCTTGGCCCGGTTGTGATTTGAGTATGAAGGCGGTCATTCCCGGTGCGAAGGAGTTCCTTAGTACGGATTTCCTTAGTACGGAGGTTCTCGTTTCATCTAGCTAGCGCCTTTATCACCCGCTGCTATCCGGCGTGCATTCTTTGCCTTTGCGTTAGAAATTATTACCCTTCCCACTGGCCCACATTCAATTCGATTTATTCACATGGATTAACTAACCAAGCGGAACGGAACGGCGGACGGAGGCGGAAAAACAAAAATAACTCCGCCAACGAAACAACAACACACAACGGCCAGGCATTCGGGCAGTGTGTCTGGATCGAATGGGTGAAATCTGTATAAGCTTCGCCCTTCGCTGCGCTCCGGCCGTCCGACATCTGGTCCGTTCCAAAATAATCCTTAACGCATGCTGTCATGGTAGCTTACACCCGTTAGTACACCATCTACTTAAGCGATTTTGGGTGATTTACATGTTAGTTGAAATGCACGGTGCTTTTGGAAACAATGGTAAACTATTGTACGATGGTTGTCAACGCAACCGGGATGGCAAAATGATGTTATATCATGATAATTGAATTGCAACCAGTAATCCTTGCCAGCTAATGTATTTATATATGTTATCGAACGCTCACCACGATTCCACGTGGCCACATTGTGAATGTGTTATTTTGTGAGCATTTGAAAAATCTTTAATCCGTTTTTTGGCTGTTTTTGAGAGAATACACAAATAATTTCCGCTTATTTTCGCACACGAAACGGAAACCACATGTATCGATAAGGTTTCTCGCAGTTTTATACTTTCCCCGTATTTTCTGTTCGCCTTTACAAACTTCGAATTGATCTAATCTTGATCTAATAATTTGATTTTAGATCTGGATCTTGCTTTGATCTAAAATCAATCTTTAAGGGCCATGTAATTCTGTAGTCCAGTTAAGATCCCCGAAATTATGTAAGACTTTCGCTAGTATTTTCGAAATGAAATAATTGAAATAATGAAAATCATAAAATAATGACAATAAAATTATTATCATTATCATCCGCAAAAAACCAATGGCAATTTCAAGAGAAATGTAAAAAATAATCACGATCAAATCGGACATCTTACATAATCGTTTAACTCATAAATATGCAGAACTTTCACATTGAAACAAAACACAACTGCTGCTGCCAGCAAATAGCGATCCTCGTTTTATCCGTAACGATGGCTTGTCTAGATCAATTGTTGGCTCGATTTGAATAGATATCATCGAAATGAATATCCGATGCACCGTTTTAAACAAGTGCACACCGGTTGATTACGGTGTATGCAATTTAATATTCAAACCAAACTTCCCGACCGTCCGACGCACGCAAAGCGAACGTAAATTGAATCTGCGCCGGATAGTGCACCCGATCCGGACCGGGCCGGTGTCGGAATCGATTTAATTGCAATTTTCCGCCACAGGCACCTGACCCCCGATGCCATTATCAATAAATTACGCTATCCCGCTCGCAGGGACGCGACGGGCCGCGAACGTAGAGAAGGACACGTGAAAAGGAAAAAAAAGGGAATAGTAGAACCAGGACCATGAGGCAATTGGTTTTTTTTTTTTGGTTTCACCCCCACCTACGCAAGCAGAAGCAGTGAAAATTCTTTTCCCAACGCCGCCGTCGCCACCGGTGGTTTGCTAGTCGGCTTTAATTTAAAGATTACCGGCATGGTATCGATGGCACGAGGCTCCTCGGTCCAGTGGTCCCCACAGCACCCGCCCGAGTTAATCGGCAAATCAGCCGCAGCGCATCGCCCGGGAGGCCTCAAAAAAAGGGACATTAAGCTCCGCAAGGATGATTAGTGACAGCGGCGAACGGGAAAGGGGAAACGCCAGCTGCTTCCTTTGCAGGCAAAAGTTGAAGATGCGACCGAACGGTGGCAAGGAAGGGCCGAAAAGAAACGCCACAAAGACAGCGCCGAGTGATGAAACGCACGGAAGATAATCGAAGACCTGCTCGAGCAGCAGAACGCGCAGAACCATTTCCGGCCGAATGTGGCGGGGCCGGGACGACGAGGCGCAAAACGAACGTTGGTGTGTTCGAACTTGAGGGGGCAGGAGACGGGAGACGGGATAGGATATTTAATTTATTGCTTCCACTGCGAAAGCGGGACACAGTTCGCACGGTATTTTAGAGCACTTTTTTCGGTTTCGGTTATGGCTTAATTTTCTCCGCCCATCTTTTCGGCGAAACGAGCCCACGATACCGTCAATATTTGGTGGGGAGGGCCACGATGCGTGTCATGGCAACCTGGTGTCGAAAGATGAACTCATCGAAGCGGGCTATGAGTGTGGGAGAGGAAAAATGGGTCGACGAAAGGGAACCGTTTTCTTTGCTGTTTTCTTTCCTTTTTATGTTATCACGCGTTTGGGTTGGCCTGGCCGACGACGGGTTGGCTCGGTGATAGTGAAAATGTAATCCCCTGATTATGGGTTCCCGGGTGAAATGAATCGCAAACCGACCGTTCCGCGAATGTTGGCGAAAGAGAGCACCCAGCAAGAAGCTGCATGGTTGGAAGTCGCCGTGTCTGGAAACAGCTGGACCAGCCTGGGCCTGGGCAGAAACATTCAATTTAGAAGCTACGGTCTCGCCTCGGGACCGGCTGGGCGAACGGTGGTCAGTACGCGCGCGTCGTTCGTTTTCAGCACACTTCGCTCAGGCCAAACGGGTTATTTAGTGCTCGATAATTTGATTTACGATTCCCCCGGCTCTGCCAACCGGCCTGTCCGGCTGTCCTAGCGCACCTTGGTGGCGCTATGGTGCGGTTGATGCATGAAAAAATACCTTCATCTTTAAAGGTTACATCTTGAAGGTAATGTTTACTGCATACACTGGCCTGGCATGAAAATGACGATACTGAGTTTAAATTTGATATCTTTTGAATATATGGGTTGTTTGTTTCATACACTTCATACGATATAAAGTATGTTGGAGTTTTGATGTGTCTAAAGATGCCAGTTTTCATCATCTTTACATCAATATTGATCAATCTACCAATACTTATGCTCAAATATGAAATTTAACATGTAAATGGTATTTTGTTAATGTATCTTTGTGATCAAATATAATTTATGCAAATAATTAATTCCATTAATTCATTGATTTACAGTGAGAAAAAATGACACTCTCGATATTAAAAAAATATTTTTTTTTTATATTTAGCTGTCTGAACTTAAAGAATGTCAAATAAAACATCGTAAATAAATTTTTCCAACTCATAAATATGACCTACGTAAAGAAAGTCCATGCTGGAAACCGAGTCATGGTAATATATTCAACGCCCATGCGCACAAACCACAGAGCTCAACGTCAGTTTTATTTCAACGAACACAAGTTTTCTGCCAAAGTTGATCCCTGGAGTGAAGTGACGTCCGATGAAGGGAATATAAATGCAATTAGAAAGCTTGTAATCTTGCATAATTACGAATCCATTCGACTTACTGTGTGACGTATTTAAGGGATAGCTAAATGTACACGAGCAACTTTCTGCGAGGAATTCCTGGAGAATGGAGAATTCCTAGAATTTCCGTAGCACCAAACGAACTAATACTATCAATAATAGTCGTTTTAATTCAACTAACTTCGCGAGTTA
>JXXA01020405.1:0-12171 GCA_000956255.1 Anopheles punctulatus
TCCTGCGCGGCTGTGGTGGAACAAGATTCAAAGCGTATTGTGCCATTTATGGACGAATGCCGTCCAGTTGCCTACTTTGTCCGTTTCCTGAACCGAGCCAACGTTGCATGCGCTTGTAATGACAAATTCATTTGATAGAAAATATAGATTTTTTGTTACCCACATGCGGTTCTATACTAATCAATTTTTGGTAAAATACAGAAGATAAAAAAATGCTTTCAAATATGTTACGGAATGGCTGCTTGTGTAACTTTAATCAGTTTGGAACGACTCGTTGACCCAAAGTAGTTAACTAGATAAGTAATTGTAATCAATTGTCGAGCGAGTATTCAAAAATCATTTGATGAAACAACGATCCAAGCAAATCGATTTAAAGTTTTTACTTCGAAGGTATAGATAATTAAGCATTTGTTTTTTTTAAAACCCAACCAGATTAGGATAATCTTGTTAGTGGAAGATTATGTTGGAGAATGAAGAACGTTTAGTACTAACGCCTGTCAAAAACGGCTAAGAAACGCTTAACTCTATCCGAATTCGCAAAAACAGCCCTAATCGCATCGGGAATGGCGTTTAAAGAACGTCCCTCTCTATTTGACGCGAAAATTTCTATACACCAAGAACACTTCCGCCTCGCCACACGTACTGGTGGTTTGCTTTACATGTTCAGTGGAATCCGTTCACTGCATCGTGGAATCCCTTGACTAACTTTACGTTACCATCGCCTCCTTCAGCGCCACGTTTCAACTTACTCCTTTCTCCTGCCCGCTTGTCGCTAATTATGCGTGCGGGCGGGATGGGGAATGGGGGGGGATGAGCAGTAATGCTTTTCCACTCGCCGCATCCATATCGGCGACGCTTGCGACAAAGAAAAAGCGACCGAAGATTAGCGTGATGCTCCGTGCCACAAATATTAAAGCACGGCTTGCGTTTTGTTCCTTTCCATCTACCAACGGGCCTGCCAGTGAAAAATGCGGTCATGCCCTCCGGAAGGCAGCACACAGCGAGCGAGCTGCGGCGGGATGGTGCAGGACATTCGGTTGCGCGAATACATCAGGCGAAATTGCGAAACCGTTCCGCTTTCCTCATTGCGCAGCCCGTGAGTAATGCTACAACCAGCCTCCACGCCGGTGTCCTTGCAGTACACAGCGTATTCAACCACCGCGAACGTTTCCGCCCTTTCCGCAGTAGGCTTTGACTTCGACTTACTCCGGCATTCGATTCGTCCGCCGGCACCGGAACTCATTATTTTGCATCTGCTGCTGCTGCTGCTGCTGCTGCTTTTGTCGGAACAGGCTGAGGAGAGTGAAACCGGAAAGAAAACGTGGGTGGGTTCATGATAATTTAAGCTCGCCCTGCTCCGGTCCGACATCCGACACGCGAGGGGTATGGGGGTTTCAGTGTATCATCCCGGATTAGGTTCTCGTGCCCGGCAGGAACGTAGCGCAGCGGAAAAAACTGAAATAAAAGTGCTTTAAGAACACAGTCAAACCAAACACTTGCAGGCTCGCTGTAGTTGGTACGGAATACTTAAGAACTGGACCGACGCTCCGGATGATTTCTGATGGTCCTCCCAAGCGCTCGCTTTCATCATCGTCATCATGATCTTCATCCCGGAAGGCGAACGGAGCACCAAACGTACGATTTCTCGCAGCATTAGCTCTGGATCGACCCCCGCTACCGGTTTGAGTGCTCGTTGTACATGATTTTATCGTACCACTCCGCGGCACCGAGCGTGGGTGGGCAAACGGGCGCATGTTTTATTCATAGGATTTACTGGTGCAATGAAGCTGCAGAGGGTGGATGAATAAAAACTAAGACAACAAAAAAAAGAAAAAAAAAAACAGGAACGCGATGCAACATTCCCTTCCGCCTCCCTACGATGTGGCACGAACTTTCATTCGGTGCCTTCGGGTCAAACACGCTTCAAATGTGCATGTGTTTTTTATTTCCTTTTGTGTGTGGCCTTTTGCACCTTTTCCGGTATGCAAATCTATCGCAAACGAGCCTCGGGGAGCAGATGAACGAAGCGTGGGCTGGAGCCTCGGGCGGAGGCATGTTTCCCATGCCAACAAACATTCGGCTGTGTGGATGCCAAGCATTATATTGCCGCGCATTAAAATGTGAACAATGTGAAGCTCGACCTCTCTGTTGGTCGATCCGTCCATCAGCGTTTGCTTTGCGCGTATCGCTAGGATGCTGGTGGTAAGAAGATAGATTCCCAGCATAAAGACGAACCCAGATGTTTGGTGAATTGAAAATTTACTACAGATTTACAATATCACAAAAGCGATTTAACGATACTACGATCCGATCCGGCAAGACCGTCACCATGTGCGTGACTCATCTAAAGAAAGCGTAACATTTTATCATCTACACGGCTAGAGCGCTCTAATGGCGGGTACGGCTGCTTCGTGTCGTGCTCTGCGGACGGCTACGGGCAGTACGTTGACGAGATCGCGACCGCGATTGGGCAGCCTTACCCCGGCTTCGGCTACGGCGACGCGATTGGCTTCGGGCTCCCCGAGTGCCGCGGGACGCAGACCGCGATCGGCCTTGTCTACGACGCATCGGTCGGCTTTTCGCTTCCGGCTCCTCTGCCTGTGGCGCCGCATTCGATTGCTGCATGGCCATCCGTCGGCCACGCGACTGCGATCGGGTTCGAGAATTAGCGCTCCGTCGTCTCATCGGCTGATCAGCATCCGTAGGAGGTTTAGCGGTGCGAGACGGAGTATTTGCGGGCATGTTGATGAAGGCGTCACTTGGCGCGGTGAATAAAACTGGCTGGTCACTCTGAACTGGCAGATGAACCTGGCGGAAGGCGCATGGATGGCACGGGACGGCCATTGGTTTGTGTTACATAGCGGAAGGGTATCGGCCGTCGATGAAATATACTTACATCCTTATCTTCCATCGTTGGTTCCATTGTTCGATGTAAAAAGCGTTCGTAGAAAATATAAGCTTCGAAAAACGATGAAACGTATGCTACACAAGGCAGTTCAAGGTGTTCAAGACTGAGGTAAGACTCACGAGAGCGACTTCAACCTGCACGTCCAATCTTCTCCGGAGGCAGCAAACTAATGAAACGGATTGGCCGATACCTGTGCTCTTTGCACACCGCAAATGAGTACTTTGATGTAAAATTTTGCCAAAAGCATTCGGGTTGCTAAGACGAACGGTTGCCAGGTTGATGGAAATCATTGGACCATCACTAGCGGAGCGGAACCATACACTTGAACACATGAAATGATCGTTTTTGCGGTTTTGGAGCAGGTAACACACTTTTAAACCTTATGTTTGCTTTTACAAATGGAAACATTACAGCGTAACTTTCAAAACTGCTCGCTATACTGTAACAAATCACAAATGTTTTCACGACAATTAACAAAAAAAAACATGTTAAATATCGTCTACCAACCAATGCAGTCTTCATGGAGCATATTTTATTGCTATTATTTACAATTAAAATGTGAAAAAATAAAAATAAATGATTTTCAACTTACCACATGTATTGCCGTTTTCGTTTTCTAAGTTTGCACGAAGCAATACGCAAAGTTTTATCATGGTACATAGTTTATTCGAAGTTTTGTGTGTCTGTGTGTTTCTGCTTTCGTTCGTTCGTACTGTATCCGTATTTAATTACATCATATTTTACAAACCACCCAGTGGGGCGGGCTCCGGCTCGGGCCAACCCTCGGGTTTGCGATATATTAATTCACTAGTGATCGTAAATGTTCTGTAAAACACTGTTTGTTTACTGCTCCGCACCGGAGCCGCCTTTGCATGAAATCGTTTTTTTTGTTTTGCAATTCGAATGTCTTTCCGTTTTTCGTTTTGTTTAAATATCCTAACTGCAATCCTTCGGGCCCTCAGCCCCCCCGGCTCCAAGCGACTGCTCCTTGGGGTGGGCCGGCCAGCAGGATCGGTTATCTATATGTGTTTCCTTAAAAGTCTTATACTCCCATGGCTGACAGCGGCAGTTTGCAAGGTCCGTAGTGTGCGGTTGAATATGGATTTTGTCGCTCGTTGCAGCTCGAACGTTATGTGTAGCGTAAGTTTGTGCTGTGTTGCGTAACGCAAGTTTGCAAAGTTTAACATGTAACGTTGCTTGTGTTGGCTGCACCGGGCGGGTGCCGATGGGAAGATGGCCGAACAGGATCCGGCTGACTATTGTTCCGGTATGGTAGTAAGTGTTTGTGTGTGAAATTGTGATAGTGCCCTTTAATTGCTACCTTAAGGTAGAACCATTTTTCCGCTGCCCGGTGTGAGAGAATTTCGGTTTTTTGCCTCATGCGTCTGTACAATGCGCAGATGAGCACGCTGCTCAATGGTGAACGCACACAAAAAAGTTGGTTCCAAATGGGATGCATTGGATCACGAACGTATGATTTACGCTCCAGTGTGCATTGCGTCAATTATCAATTTCCATCGTCTATCGCGTCCGAACTTGTGCTCGTGGCAACCGGCAACGCAGCGGAATAGATTCCTCGTGCGTCGGGGTTGGAGTGAATGAAAAATTATCTATGCGTTACAATGTACACTGTCCCCGTATAACGTTAGACTTTACAACACTTAACACACTATCCGAAATGCTGCTGTGTGTGTTGAGTTGCGTTTTATTTGCACCGTTGCTACGTTCCGTTTCCACCCGATCTCTGATCTGTTGTGATTGCATGTGATTTTTTTTTTGTATTAATGTCCTATGCTCTTTACAGTCAAGTTTTTTTTTCTCATTGCCACAGTACACAGAGCTTCGGAGTGGATTGTACCGTTAGGAGCCACGCTTCATTCCGTCCGTAAATTGAACGATATTATTCAGAATAACAGAAAACACGTATACTATTTATCGGGTTTAATCGGGTTTATCGTGTTTTGTGAACAGGCTGTGGGCAATACTCTAATTGCCTCAGGGCACAGAAGCTATCGAAAATGGAAGCTTTTGTAATTTTTCCAGCAATTTGTCATGGAAAAGTGTTACAAAAGTGATGATTAAAAAAAAAACAAAAAAAACACGCACATACGCTCAGATTGGTTTCAAAACAAATTAATGTTCGAATTCCTTGAAAGTTGCTTATCAAACACAATTGTCACTTTGGAGTTAAGTACACGGCTTAATGTTGCCCGACGTAATGGGAAAATAACTCCAAAGCTCAAACTCAATTCCACACATGCACACAAGCACACACACACACTCAAGCGCTCCATCAACCTGTGCCCGCAAGAAGAAGATATTTTAATTGACTCGTTGAACTTAGCAGTTGGGTGGGGTTTTCGAAAGTGTTATAACAAGCGGCACACACAGGACCGTACTGACGAACAAGTTTTCGAAACTCCTCCGAAAGGTGTTTCGGGTAGTTTGTAGAAGTTTTGCGCTGCTGCTGGAACGATTTCAGGGAGCAGTTTCCGTTTCCGGTTCAAGGATGGTCGCGTTTAGTTGTAGCAGACGCAAATCGGATCATGTGACAGTCTGTAGTAAAGTAATGAAAGTTTTGTTTCTATTTTGGAGCAAACAACTGTAGAGTTAAAGCGATAGTAATATAGAAGTTTATAATAAGGGTCGCCTGCTAATTTCGGCAAGCCATTTTGAAAATATTTCAATTGCTTTTCGTCATTTTCTTGATCTTGGAACATATTTTAAGTACGAGCAAATGCTTATAGCACAAAATTGTTTAATTAAATTTAATAAAAAAAACTGTTTAAATTAAAATTTCAAACCCCATTAACTGAGTGCGAAGTGAGTGAGACTATCTCCCAATGATTGATCGGCGCGATTGGCGCTGATGACTTATAGGATGCGGAATTATGTTAATGCCCGCCTGCGTGACATGTTTGTCGAGTTAGTGACGGTATGGTTGTCCGTCCTAAACGAACGCAAACGTATGCGAGGTGAAACCTGCATCAAGATCCGTAAGAATAGATGTGTCGCTTTTGGTGTGGGCGCTTGCGAGTGTGTGTGTGTGTGTGTGATTGATTCATCCATCCGAAGCTTTCTGACCGCCTCTGAAGCCGACAAACCCGGCCCCCGTCGGGCAAAAAAAAAACCCTTTTCCACTCAATCCTTTCGAGATGAGCGCCGGCCACAATCCAAACCGTCTCAGACCAAATCACCGCAATCGGTACGCAATCAGACCCGCATCTCGCTCATCGCGGCGTGGGGCAGTTGCGGTGGGCAGACGCTGTTCTTGAGATTTTGGGATTTTAATTGCGTTAGACTATCTTGATGCTGTTGGTGCTGCTGTTGCTGCTGCCCGTGCTGGCCGTGGTGCGAATGGTGATGGGAATGGCCGGAAGCAGCCATTTGCTGCTGCTGCTGCTGGGAGTGTGATGAGAGCAGGGGACGGTTCTCGGGCGAGCCACCGGTACAAGTCTGGGACGCCCGCATATGGATGCCGATGGCGGTTCCGTTAGGTGGTAATTTAATTTGTTGCACATCTAGAAAAGCAATCGAATAATGGAGGGAAGAGAGAAAGAGCGAGAGAAAGAGTGTGTGTAAAATTCTAGTTTTCAAATTGGAAACTACCGCTCGCCCTGTTTTGTCACGTGGATGTGGGTCGGGTTTATATTCGATAGTTTCGTCCATGTTTGTGTGCGTCCGGTGTGTATTTGTCGAAGGGGATCAGCAAGGATTAGTGCCCGTCGGTGGCGTATGACCACCGGCTCCGAACTCGTTTGTGCTGCGGATTTTAGCAACGGAAACAAAGATGACGCCAATTTTTTCGTGGCTTGCGTCAACCGCCGCCACCCCGTGGGATTACAACCGGGTGCCAAAATTGCCCGCTCGTGTTTTATTGTGTTTACAAAGCTCGAACTAATTCGGGTGATGTAAATTAGGTAAAGCAGTAAAAACTAACCGACCCAGGTAGGCCGTCGGGTTCGGTGGCAGGGTGAGTGAAACTTAATAATCTTTAATTGGTAATTATCAAACACGATTTCATCCGATGGTTTGTTGCGCTCGGAATCGTATCGGATCAGGATTCGGGGATGGAGCCGGACGTGTTGGGTTGTGACGTTTGGGGGTCTATGGACACACGGACCGCTGCACTAATTGGGCAGCGTACGAGTGCTTATCAATAAATCAATCAAAGTAATGAAGTGCCGCCATTTGGGTGTGATAGAGTGCGCCGATGCGCGATGGTAGAAAATAATATCGAATTAAATGATTAAATTAATTGATTAAATGATGCAATCCAGTTCGGAGGTGGTGTACGTTCGCGCACGGGTTATTGTTTACCATTTTGCGATAGAGCAATCAATTATGTTGTCTGTTTATTTGGTAGCGTGTGTATCTTTTATACATACATATATTTGGCTTGTAAAGTAAAGTTTCTGAGAAATTTGGACGAATTATGAAGGATATAAATGTTGATTTTATTGCATTGTAATGCTCCTTGTTTGATGGAAGTGAATATTTGTTTCATGTCAATAGAAATCAGCATCGTTTTTTTACATTCATTGGTTTCGGTTAAGGTTGATGAGTAGCTGACGGGAATATCAGAAAAAATGTAATAAAAATAAAACCAAAAAACGTGAAAACAATATCAGAAAACGATCGTTTTTGCTTCACTTTTGTACACGCCAAAATAAGATAAACTATATCAAAAAATTAAATTTACATTATAAACTGTCGTTGACATGAAGCTAGTAAATAATCGCAAATAGATTAGCTAGATAATTATCTGGTGATCAATATTTGTCTCTTGGGAATAAAAATTTACACCTCGTGCAAAGTCAAAGGTGAATCGAGTTGTATTAAAATTGACTGATTTCCGTTAGCTGATATGGTTAGGTAAATTTATTTGTAAATTATTATATTTATTTAAATTTAATTTATATTTAAATTTAATAAATTTAAAATAGACATGTTTTCAAATTTACTACTGCAAACACTAAAATCACACAATTGGTCACATTAACCGATATTATACACTTAAAGCTACAGTATTCGAGCATGTCAAAGCTGAAAGAGCTAAATAATAACATTAATTGAAGAAAGAGCATTGCAACTAGTGCTTGATAAAAGTGCTCCGAAAACAAAACAAGAAAACACTTTTGAAGATCGACGTCATAGCCGTGTTGCATTAAACACCGGCAACGGAATTTTGTTTTGGGGCGCATAAGTTTGGCGAATTCAAGAGCGTACACCTTCACACCACTTCAAAGTCACTGGATGGGTGTTGTGTGTGTGTGTGTTGTGTTCCTATCCACTCTCCACCACAAAGCACGCCAAACGGCCCTACGTACATCGCTTGCAGACAGAACCTGATTTTATCGCACTGGAAGTAGTTAAAACAAAACCCAAACCATTTAGCATTTCGGTGCAGGGTTTAGTATTCGCTGGGCGAAGGGGAATCATAATTCACTACCATCGACCAGAGGCCCCGGCCGGGGGAACCGAGACGGCATCCTTCGCAAAACATCCGCCCGTTGTTGTGATCGCCCATCGTGCGGATGCCTCTTCGCCTGCCACACCCAACCGTACGTGCGGAGGGCAAAAACAAAAAGCCTTCCCTCGCGAGACCGTGAGTCGTGGTGTGTATGTGCTTTTTTTCCTCCCTCGTTAGAGTACCCCACCGCGAAAGGAAAAGGAAATTATGTGTGCTTAAAACTGTGCTCAGCACAGGGAGCGTCGGTTGCGAGTAGGGGACGAAGGCAAAGGGAGCCACAGATGTCGAGCAAATGTTTTATTTTTTATGTTTTTCACCACCACCGGTGCCGGTTCCACCGCACCACACAGCCTGTCGCCGGGCGTTGGAAAACCACTTCTAAAAATTGCTGTCATGTTCGTGGGTCGGCGCGCGAAAAGGGTGCCGCGCGCAAAGCGGGTGTATTTAATTTGCCTTTTGCACGAGTTTCATACGCTTCCGGGCGACGACGAAGCCATTCGCTAATCACTTTATCTTTCGCGGTCGCCGGAACAGGCGCCGGAAGCGGAAGCGGCATCGTTTAAGGATTTCCTGCCAGCGGCAGGAACTAGCGCGCTGTTCTGCCGCGCGTCGGCTTAGAAATGGCGCTAGTGTGTGCCAGTCAATAATATGTTTTGGGGAGGGTGGGTGTTTGTACGCCCATCGCGTTCCGGGCACGCGCGCACCAGTGTGAGTCAATGGGAAAACGCTTCAGATTCAGCTACTCGGGCGAGCCTAAGACACTGCCACTGAATGGCGACGGGTGTGACACGAGCCGCACGCCCGGCTGCCGGTGGAAAAGTGTATTATTGCGAATAATTGATACACAATAATCGTCTCAGCAAATGGTGTTTCATCATCGCTTGACGACCGGGGCGTGCGGGATGGTTTCGTTTTCATAAAGGGAAAGGATGCAGCCAAGCAGCCCGCATGCCATGCCGAATGTGTCGCACGGGAGGGGATTTTAATTTGATTCGCACGGTCGGTAGATTGTTTAACAGTCGGCTGCCGCTGGTACTATTAAAAGCGTTTAAAAGCGAGTCTCAGCTCAGCTGGCATTTAATGCTTTTTATGACAACCTCAACTTGGCTCGAACCGTACATACGCACGTACACCAGCGGAGGGGGGCAAGGGAGTGATTGTGTAGGTAAATGTGTTACATTGGTTGGAAAATAAATGAATGGAAAATGTGTTCCCCGCCCTAAGTGGTGGTTACCACTGTTGGATGTTGTTTATCCCGTGTCAGTGGGATTACCGAGACCGCCGCGACGAAACTTATTGACCGAGAGAGGGAACAAGTGTGAGAGAGAGAGAGAGAGCGCGGTGGCTGAACATGATGGACGTACTTTAAGTGTTTATTTTTTGCGTTGTGTTGTGCTGTTACTGGCTTTGCTTTTCATCCGCATTGGGGAGCCGGTGGGAAAGCAGCAACGAAACACGCGTCATAATGGGGTCGCATTCGTGGTGACACCATCAATCAAGCTTAGTGTAATGAGCACGATGAAGAATCGCTTTCGATTGAATTGGTCAATCTCATGTGCACGGTGTGAGTGGTGTGCAGAGCGATCGGTCAAAGTGTACCGATTTCGGAGTGAATATACTACTGAAAAAAATAAATTCCTTCTTGTTGTTTGTGCAACTTAAATCCCTTCCTGTGCCGTTGGATAAAGTATTTCTGGCCTGCTTTGATGAGATTTTCCTGTCTTAAGAACGTTATAATCTCTTGCAATCTTTGTGATCATCGTTTGCGACGAAAGAAATTGATGATTAATGTTGATTATGATACATTGAAACGAATAAATTGCTGCAGCATAAAGCTGCAGACAATCGTTACTATCGAATTCGTCGCACAAAAATGATTCAAAAGGGTACCCTTGATGATGAATTTGCAACTATTTTAACAGAATGTTAGAGATATGTGATTGAAACGCGAAGGACATGAAGTCGTAAGTCATCCATTTATGGAGCTTATTAATTTAATGATCATATCTTTTCTAAAAAATATTTCCTTAAACATGTTCGAAAATAAAATATACCAGTAAATGAACGAATATTTTATCATGGAAAGAAAATTTAAAGTTGCACATTAAATACCATGTTGATGATTCTTTTAACATGAGAATTTCATCCGGATGTTGAAGATAAATATGCCATTTATGTTAAAGATTCTAAAGAGAAGTAGAAATTAAGTAATTACATTAAGTATGACGGACTTAATACATTCTTACATTACGCATTGTAAATGAATTAAAAAATAAAAATAAACTATATTCGCTGGAATCTTTCAATGATGCGCATGCAAATTACATTCGACAATAGACGCATTTCGGAACAAGACGATAAGCTTACACTTCGCTTTACCATTGATTGAAATATCTTTCCGCTTGTGTTTTATTTACTGATATATTCGCCCTTTGTTAGGTACGGGGCAGCCTCACACGATACGTTTGTACGCATCGGTTCTTCTTCTCAACTAGCTCGTTCACCTAAACTATCTTCCAATCTGAACCTCTTACACACAGCCACACACACGTACATACACACGCACACATACACACAAACACGCGCACGGACACTCAACAAAGCGATAAGACGAAAAAGAATAGCCCGCCAACAATGAACGAGCACGCGGCTTTGCCTAACGTAACGAACCTCAAGTAACAATTGAAATACACGTGTTTTCCGGCTGCCTAATGGGGAGGAATTAATCCTACGGCTCCCTGCTATCCTCTCACACTACCTCCAACCCTCCCCCCCTCCCTCCCCAGCGTTCCATCTGCATTGCTACCTTCCACCGATGCTAACAATCAATCAGATAACGGATAATGAGAAAGAATAACGAACAGGAACAATGGCGCACAGACCGTGCCTTGGTGCCAGAAAGCCGGAGCTTTCCCAACGGCAGAGAGCAAAATGAGCACACACACACATATATACATCCGAAAAGGGACGGCCACAGTTCCCAGGCTGGGCCCTGGGCGGTACCGCGCACTATCGAATGTGAATCATAATCGTCCTAATGCTGCGATTGCACGCGTTCGGCACCGGCGAAGCTGAAACGTCCGTGAACCGTAAACGTGTCCTTAATTGCGACCGTGGTGGAAAGGGCGTATAAGACGAGCGTGTATCTATACACTCAGGCATAACTCCGTGTGCTCAAGTAGGCGCGTAGTTTGTTGGGCTACGTGAACGTTGTGTGGAACAAGGGAGCGTTAAGAAAAATAGTGGTCGTGTTTGTTGGTGATGGTGGTGATCGTGGTGGTTGTGGTGGTGGTGGTTATGTGCAAAGTTGAGTGTCGTCATGGTGTTCATGATGGTCCAGTCCGGTCCGGTCCCGGTCTCAGATCGGTGTGGTCATGAAATCTAGTCTCAGTTTACCTGCATTCGGTCCGCCGGACGCGGCGCTCAGTCCAGTTCCGCCTATGTTGCGCGGCAGAGTCATGCATTCGTTCCGGTTGTAGCTCATCGGGATGTGAACTTGCTGTTGCTGCTGCTGTTGCTGCTGCTGCTGTTGGTGCTGTTGCTGTGAGCTGGGCTTTGGCAGTGTCATCATGCCGCTGACAAACGTACCTCCACCACCACCACCCGCACCAGCACCGATGAAGGTGGAGTTTTTGATCGGTATCGTAATGTGTTCACTTCTCGGTGGCAGCTTCGTCGTGCCGTAGGAGGTGTTGTTCGCCTGCAGCTGCATCTTCGTTACGTTCGGCGCTGGCACGTTACAGCTGGGAGCATCACCAACACCTCCACCGCCTCCACCACCACCACCACC
>JXXA01020406.1:0-34309 GCA_000956255.1 Anopheles punctulatus
TCTCAACATAATTCACCTAATCTAGTCGTATCTTCTCTCTCAACAAGGTTTATTGAATTTACCACAATCGTTCTAGAAGCGTTTCATTAGTCTAAGAGACACTAAATTAATCGAAAAGTTCTTCAAATTCCCTAAATAAATTTATGTATCTAAAACTAGATTGAGTCTATGTACACTTATATTCATCTTTCATAAAATATGTGGAATATAAATTGAAAATGTAGAGCAGACTTGAAACGACCTTCTTGAAACTTGAAACTTCTAAAAACACCATGTGTTATGCATGGAACAATAGCGCACAAAACTGATGCAAGATTGACCTTATGGAATGGATTTATGCGAAAAAATGTCCACGCATTCAGCTTTTGGGAGGAAGGCAAAAGAAAATCGACAACAACAGAGCTGAAATGCAACAATTGATTTACAATCCACACCTTCCTGGCTACTGAAGGTATCTTCTCACCGTGCAGAAACGCTACAATACCCGGCCAAATGCAAAGGAAGTATGTTAAAGCTATGCTGAATAAAGGAGGTCGCCGGCTACGGAACGGTAAGAAGCTATCCAAGCATCCAAGAAATGGTAGCAGATAGAGTGCACCGGGCGAAAAGTTAAATCGAGCAGGTCGATCTCCCTCATTTCACTCCAACACTACCACCAACTCCCCTTCCTCTCCCTGAAGCCACTTTCCTTGTCCTGTGCAAAACAATTTCCACTAAAATCCTTTACCTGGTAGAAATGCGATGCAGAAAAGTTGAACAACCATCGCCACGAGCGGAAACCTTCAAACGGAAATACGAGCTCGCAGTACGGAAGTGTAAACGCAACTATAAAAAAAGAAAAACAAGACGCGTGTTGGGTTTATGTGTGTATGTATACGTGCGTCACGTTCCTTTCATGGTGGAATTTCGTTTGCCAAGGCATTTGAATAACAAAGGACGTCTCCGGGTAGTTTGAAACCAAGAGAAAACTATCCCTAGACTCCTTCCTTCACCCATAGGGTAAGGTGCGTCTTGGAAAGAAAAACCCCAGTCTCCTAGAAACACTGTTCACCCTGCCGCTCACATAGCACTCCGGATTACCCATTGCCCAGCACTTGCTAACACGGCAAGGACAATTCCTCATCATACGCACCGCACATACAAACCACCAGCACATGGCGTACACCGTGTTTGATGGGATGCAACACAATTCCATCATCATGCATCAACACCGCTGAGAAACGAGCATACCACAAACGTACGGCATGCTACAGCAGCCTACCGGGAGCGAAATGGTATGAAAAGTTTTCATGCGTTTTATTTTGATGTGAGGGCAAAGTATCTAAATTCCGTATATTTAATCTAATATTATTACGCATGTAACTTAACCAACTTTCAGTTTAGTGATTTGAAAGGATGAAATAAACAGATGTTGGTATCATCGTAGTTATTTATTGCTGAGTATAAATTGTTTACTAGTTTAAGTTATAAATTATAAGCTATCAGCTCAGCAAAAGTGATTCTTACAAACGATTAAAAATGCTGCACGGGAAAATCAACATTGTAGTGCTGAAATAACACCTAAGCGACAATTATTAAACACAATTCGCCTGCAGGTAATTAATTAAGCTGAAGGCTGCTGATAGTGATTAAAATAATCTTGGTGTTATAATCTACTCTCAACAGGAACATAAATGCTACTAACAAAAGATTAATGTGGACAATCTCATAAAGTGAGACATTTTGTAATTTTCATACATAAGAGATAGTTGATTTTTCCATGTTTATCATTCGAAAACCAGCGGCTTGGAGGTATAGTGGTAGCGTCATCAGTCTTTCACACGATAGGACCGGTATCATGATCCCATTCGGAACGTCTTCCCCTAGCGAGGAGTGACTAACCAGCTATGCTGATAAAATTCAGACTAGTAAGCCGGTTAAACGGTAGGCATGACCTCGGTCGTTACGCCAAAGAGAAAAAGAAGAAAATGAAAACCTGCATTGAAAACTAGAACAAATTGTTTAACAACAATACATTTAATTACTTTTCTTAGAAAAACATTTATCTAAAATGATCTTTAAGATATGGACGATATTAAACAAGATTAAACTAAACATTTACATCCGCGAATAACGCGGGACCTCTATGTCAATCACAGCATCATTTTTTACAAACAAAGATTGGATTTTTTGCGTATGTCTGCACATATCCCACTTAGTACAAGCAAATGCAGCAAAACAAACGACAACGGGAACGAGACAAGACACCCCGGAAGCAGTAAACTTATGTGCTTATACCGATTCGTCGACAGCGCATGGGTAGATATTGCCGGAATGTGCAGGTTTAGACCACCTCGGTTCAGGGAGATTATTGGAAAGTGAAAAGAAGAAATTGCTAAACTTTTCATTTAAAAGTAATCTTTCTACTTCATTAGTTATTGCTCGATTTACATATTCGTAGAATCGAAAAATTACATGTCATTACGCATAAAAAATATCAATTCAAGAGTGTTTTCAGCGTTGCGATTATGTCAATAAAAACTGATTCGCTGCGACACAAATAACTCTTTTCGTATCCTAACTTATAGTTTCATGGATAGACCGTTTCTAGGCAATCACGGACGGTCACTAAAGTTAATAATCTTGTCATGGTTTCCTTTTTGAAAAGCCAAAAGAAGTGTCCCAGATTGATCGTCTAAGCTGATAACAGTTTAGAGAAATCAAAAAGTAAGAGTTCTCTTACCTTTCACTGACGATTCCCTTACACTTCCTCATTTCAACGAATTTCAACGAAATTACTGGCATGTTCTGAATAGAAATGACGTCTTTTACTGTCGTTCATGGCTGCATTGTTTATATTTCTGTATGAAAATTCATAATATGATGTTGATTAAAATCAAACACACTTTATTCGCAATCTCCGAAAGTTCAACGCGTGCGGTCTAGCTGTCACCCAATAACCAGCAGTCGTGGATGGAGCAAGTATCATTCCGCAAAACAACTGCAACCGGATCGTACCTATGTACGGCATGCCCTGCAACAGCGCACCGCTTTGATTCGTACCGTTTGCTCTCCGGTAGGCATTCGGTAGTGTATGTTTTGTTGAACTAATGTTAATTGGAAAATGATAGATGTACCGACGCAGCGACAAGCGCTCAAAAGGAACCATCGTCTCCGAGCCCGTAGCCCGGTAAGATTATTTATCCAAAACCACCATAACCATCCACAAGCGGACCCTGTTCGTGGTCGAATGTTTGCTCACCAAACAGGCATGGAGTAATTAAATTTCAAACACACCCTACATACGACAGTAATTAGCGGGACGAATTCGTCAGCCACACGCATCGAGATCCTAGCTTACATGAGCGAAGAAGACATAATCACGTCTCGAAGAACCATTGAATTCAACCGATCGCTGCGGAACTGTTACAGTATTACAGTGATAGAAGCGAGAAAACAAATTTCTCATTAACGTTCGCAATTCTGAGCATGTTCAGCAGTTCTACATCATAAGGTGAACATGTCTGCTCACATATTGATAATTTCGTCGAGTGAATACAGAGTGTTTATAAATAAAACGTGATACTTTCCAGATAACCTCCTCAAGTCATTATAGCCATAGGGCTTTTAATTTTATACATCATTACGGTACTGAAGATTATATCCATCACTTATAGCGTACGGAATGGTAAGTTCAGCAAACTTTGTTTTCGGCTCGAAATGGTTACTTGACATCCAATTCGGAATGAAACATTGTTGTCCTATAATTCTGCAAGTACCCAGCAACCATGTTGTTTTCGTTGTATTATGTATTTCAATGTAGTGTAACATACTACTATACAATATAATTACAATAACACCGGCAGCATGCGACACATTTCAACAACTTTACATAGCAAAAACAAAACAAACAAAACATAGCACGAACACAAAGCAAAAAATTACAAGAATTGTAAAACTAGTCAAAACGCATTTAAATTACTATCAACATCATACTCATGCAAGAAACTCCCTAACCAAGCACTAACAACACGAAAACATTTGTAGATGACATACCAAAAATGTGTATGCATTTCCTTCAAATCAAATTGTATTAACACAAACAATCAATTAGTTAATGCTTCATTTTTAAGGCAACTCTTTGGAACACTCGTATCGCAAGCCGGGAAGTGCCTTCAAACGCATACTAAATTTGAAACCTACACACGCACAGAAAGGAAAATCAACCAACCAGCCGGTAAGTAATAAAATAAAGCCCTCAAATTGTACCACATTCGTAAGGGTTTGTTAACGCTAACGCTAACGGTCCGTAATATTGCTAAAGAGCTACCCCCGTTGCATGCCAGTCGAGAAAAAGGAAAACTTGCAAACAAGGAACGCAAACAACACCTCCCGTTGCGTCCACATACCGATCTGACTGTGTGAACGCATGGTGAACGCGAGGATATTCAAGGATGATCTTTCTACCTTGCCAGCCGCACTGCGAGCCTGGGTGGGCTGGGAAGCGTTGCAACGTACCGGAAAATGGGTTCCAATTATTTTTATCTCACTTTCTTCCCACCCCTTCGCCCTGTGTTACGCACTAGAGCCCGGTGAGCTCGGCATAAAGGAACTGGGACAGTTGGAAAAATTACACTCGAAACAAACTCACAACCGTTAGCGTTTATTCATATGTGCGTACATTCCCCCTCCCCCGTATAACATCCCAACCACTACCGTATGGTCCCCGTTGCCGCCAATACTAGGTCCGGTGCGAAACCTTCGCCGCAATGCCGAAATACCGCACAACCGAAGCTCAAACTCATAATTCAAACAACTCATAATTCCATTATCCTAACGAAGCGTCGCAACCATTTATTACACGCATACTCAGTGAAGGGTCGTTAAATTTGAATATTTCATCGCAAATAACAACAATAAACAACCCTTTGCCAGTCAATTTTACATTTTTATTTGCCCGCTACAAGAAGGCTTGATTCCCACCTCAGTGCACCGCGTTATGGTGCGGTGACAGTATGTGGTTTAGACGCTGCGCATACGCTCGAAGAATCCCTGACGGGCGGGAGGAATCCGACGCACGGCGGCTGGGATGCCATAAAACAAGTTGTTTTAAATGAATGACTTGTTCAGAAAAGAATTGTTTGTTCGTGCACATCTTTCTTCCTTTCGCACCGCACTCCGTATGTTGCTACATGTCGGTAATGTGAGTGGCCGGATTTATTTAATTGAGAAGCTGGAACACCATCTGGTAAAAGCTATATTTTTCTAAATTTCATCTGCTTTTAAAGTTTTTAACAAGGAAAAAGACAAAAAAACACGATTTTTATATCACAATATGCCAATAAGAAATATACATTGTAAATGAAAACTACCACGATTTGCTAAACTTTCGCTTCGTTTTGAAAGTTTTTAGCTCAAGGACTTCATTCTAAACCGATCCTAAAAGTTTTTATGAAGTCATGAAACTCTATGGCTGTATAATTACGTCTTCGCTACCTATACGTGTGAATATTTAAGACAAAGCAAGATAAAAAAAAGATAAGGCTAATTCATTTCATAAATAACAATACTCCCTGCGGACCAAGGCACAATGTTATAAATTGGAAATTATTTAAGAATAATTTTTGCCTCGCTTGGTCGAGGAAGAATTTAACCAATGTGTGAAATAACCGTAAAAATTACAATAGTACTCACAGTACTCAAGTGTTTTTTTTAAGATGAATTTAATATAAAAACAAATGCTAACTTATACTATTAATAAAAAAAACAATGAGTTCACAGC
This sequence comes from Anopheles punctulatus, assembly GCA_000956255.1. NCBI lineage: Eukaryota > Metazoa > Arthropoda > Insecta > Diptera > Culicidae > Anopheles > Anopheles punctulatus. The sequence goes on from JXXA01020406.1 coordinate 5,762, forward strand.
TTCATAACATTACTCGATTTAGATACGCATTACTTTTTCATTTCTCATTCATAGTACGAATATTTTTATCTTGAATAGATTTTAATATCTTTCTGGCTAAGCGTAAATAAATGCTTTTACGTTTTGGTAAGAAAATTCACTTACTTCATCTTACAAATACAATCATATCCATCAAACTCACAAATTCCATTTGCCAGATTAGATACATTTTACTATTAGGAAATTGATGAAACACATGGTAAACTTACGAAAATCTGAAGACGAAAATTTATTTTTTGACTTTTATTCAGGCAAGAAAATTTAAAACAAAAAACTTCTTTAAGCTACAGCTTTTTTATTTCGAACAGTCGATTCAGTCACGCTCAACTAAACCGAATCGAGTTATTAGCATTGTACAATGGCACGTACTATCGGGTGCACCTGCTTTCTTCCCATCACGGCGAACACACTCCGAACCGTTCGAAGGATAATTATAATTTTATTTCAGTTTTAATTTAATTTCTACCACATTGCCCGCAATGGCGCGGTGCCCATTTTGGATGCTTCCACACTCTAAAGCCACACATACAAGCTTCGAGCTAGGAGCTGCGTTTAGCAACTTGCGTATTCGATGTTCGCATTGTTTCACTAGTTCGTGGTCGAAAAAGTTAAATAAAAAGCTCCAGCACGAACTACTATCCGCCGTAGCAACTTTCCCTACATTTTGCTCCCCACCGACACATACAAATACGTACTCTCACCCTAGGCAATTTTCAGCCCGGCCACCGAGAGCAGATGTTGAATTTAATTTCGTTTTTAACCGAGCAGTGCAAAACTTTTTAACCAGAGTTTCCCGGGTGTGGAAAATCGAGCTAAACACGCCGGAACGATTGTCTGCTGTCTGTTTGGCGTTGTCGTGCAGCAAGAAGTACTCTTCCACGTTATGCCGATATTAATTATTAAATTTTCTATTGAATTTATGAAGACAACAATTGAGTGTAATCAAACTTTATGAATCAAAACAATACTGGTTACTGGCTGGCGAGAAACAAACAACAACGGAAAAAGTATGAGTTCGTACTAGATTCACTTTAAGTACATTTTACTAAACATTCATACTACATGGTACTGGCCACCCCTATGAAAATCTGATGTGAGTGCGCTCTTATTAGAACCTACCGCTAAATTATCACCAAAGAAGCCGCACCATTTCACTCGGATTGCATACTTCATTTAACCTCAAGAGCCAAATTATGAGACGCATAAAAATCGCACATACGACACCAATTTATGTTGGCTCACGGTTGTAAAGTTTATCATTCTAAGCATGTCTCCGTCCACGGCACGGTACAGACAAATAACTGTTTTATGAGTGTAAAGAATCGTAAATTTAACCTTTTTTGTGTAGCGATGTGTACCAGTGCGGCATCAGTTTGTTTCCCTCCGTTAAACACATTCACACGATTTTCTTACAGTACTTTCCGTTTAAAGAGTGTACCAAAAATACCTCCAATGTAGAGTTAAACGTAACCGATCGTAAATTGTTTACAATGCACGAGACAATAAAAATTACTCAACGATGTGGAACGATTGGTTTATTTTCAATGCACCATAATCATTTACTTGAACGGTTGTGCAATAGGCTTCATTAAAAATACTTATTTTATGTCAATCAAACTAATAAATACCTTTTGAGTTGCTATATTTATTCTCTTTTAAATAATATAAACAGCAGCAACAAATAGCAAATTGGTACAAAAAAGAGATATACCTCATTCTCTAAACGTTAGTGAAATGATTTGATATGTGCTAATGAAGTGATAAAACATCCATTTAATGTATATGGCCATAGAGACAAAAAAGTATTTTAAATGTATATGAAATTATATGTTTTTGCATAGAGTGAGTTTTATTTTATTAGCTAAAAGCTAATTAACTATCGTTTTTTTTGCTTTTTTTTGCTTTCCGTGCCGATAAAATGGCCGTTATAAGAAATCGGATGGAGTGCTTGCTCTTCTAACAACAAAAATTTAGCAATTACTTTAATTTTACTGTTTGACATGTAGAGAAAAATAAAACTAAGCTAATGATAATTTTAAATGCCAAAACATTATGATTGAAGACAAAACACAAGTTGTAAAACATACGCTAAATTGTAATTAAGCCGCAAAGTGATCTGAAGGTAAAAATGGACATGACCTGGTAAATAACGGAACCAGAGCTTTTTCTGGATTTACAAACCACATCATCTTGTTCCAATTTTAAAACGTAGATCCAATAAAAGCCAAGTTTTTATGAGTGTATTACTTGGTTTTAAAAACACTTCATAGTACAATGGTTCCTTGTAAATGCATCATTTTTACACTTCTTAATTCACTTCATGTTAATTTTGTTTGTTCTGTATTAAATGATCTTGTTCGGTCCAAACATGTTTAATAACACACAAAATTTTTAATATGGCTTAAACTTGTTTTTGATCTATTGTAGCATAAAAATTAAAAAATGATGTTTCATAGTTAAACATATACTGCATAAAACAACACTATGTCAATTCAAACAATACCAAAAGCACATTGATTTATTTGTTACATGAAAAACTGGACGTAAATATGCTAAGATAAGCTGTAAATTAATTGGATGTATAGTTAATATTTATGTAAGAATATTCGCTGATAAATCTCTTTAAATAAATTAGTGTAACTGTCTATTAGACAACGAGCTAAACAGTTTGGACCTAAGAAAGATCTTCAAAAATCATTATTTTTGTAGACCTACACTCATTTTATAAACAATAACATCATGCACATTACAAAGGCTTACGTTGGAAACATTACTTTCTCTTACGCCTTATTTCAAAACCCATCCGCGAATCACAATTAATTTGTTGTGTTGCTTGTTCCAATTCCCATCACCTACTAACCACGGAAAAGAGTAATGGTTACAATCTTGCCAGTGCTCGTAATCCAACCGCCGGGCTTTCCGTACCGTTGCCCATTATCGTTCTCTTCCACTTCCACCGACTGCGACTTGTGGTTGACCGGGGCGCGAGTTGGACAGGAAAATGCTGGCATTGCCCGTGCCGCATGGAAACAATTCAACCTCATTGCATTCGTTTTACATTTCATTTGTTAAAATAACTGGGCGGGATTTTCTCGATGAAGAATGCGTTGTTTATTATTATCAAAACCAAGCTCAGCTAAGCCCCGGCTCATCTGTTTCTGTCGTTCGCAGGCGATGCGCGCGGTTCCTTGTACGACTTTTCCGCTGCCCAAATATGGAACGGAAGTTGAACGAAACTGACCGAACTGGCGGTGAGTGCGTGTGGCCGTTGCCGTGGGGCCAAATTTCCGTCCGGCCACCAAATGGCCCCATCCCAATGGTCTGAAACGGCTGATATAAAACGCAGAAGACTCTATTTGCAAGGATTATGATCATGAATATACAGCTTACTTATGGTGCTTCACTCGAGCCCGTCTCGAGTGCTTTTATTGCCGTTCGAGAAAACGACACGGTTTCGGGAAGGAAAACCGGGCTGGCCAGAAAGTTAGAGCTGCGAGTTTTCCTCCCCTTTCCCGTCTTGCCGTCCATGGCGGCAAGGCAGTGCGGAAGTCGAAAAGTAATACCGGCCAGTCCCCAAAACGTTGGTTTCGTTATGTGGACAGCACTGGAACTTAAATACAAATTAGACGAACCGGGTCCCCTACCTTCAGCAACCCGAACGGTGCTAATAAATTGTGTGGGAAAGTGGCGATGACAGCAGTGAAATTTTCACACCGCCCCATAACGCTTCACAGCGGCCCGGCAGGGACCGTGAGCGCTATGAATCCTTTTCTTCACGCTTGCTTGGTAACCTTGCCCGCAGGACGTAAAGTGGTGCCAAGCGGAAACGCTGTTTAACTTGTTTCGGTAAAGGCTGAGTGCATGATCAGAAAAACCACCCGATGGTGGCGACTTACACCAGACGGATATTTGTATTGCGACCGCATCATTTACCATCAGTGTGTCAGATTATACCTCGTCTCGCTTTTGGTTGACCTTATCAACCACAACTGAATTGGTAATTGCGGCTAGTTTCAATGTGGCCGATTTATTTTAGAATATATTCGAACCTTTTGCCACTCAGTCTACAGATGCCGTTCAATAACTCCTAGTTCAATTTGATAACATGCAAGTTTGTTGAAAGTTTTTCAACAGAGTTAATAGGCTTACTAAAAAAAACGTGAAAAAATTGCGCATTCTGCAGAAGAGTATTCAAACTGAATATTGTTTGTTTTTTTATTGCCGAGAATAAACATAAACATACGTTTGTATCTTTGACGCCAATGACATGCTTTGAACATTGCAATGTTTTACGAACATAAAAATAAACCAATTACTATGCAAAACTGACAATAACTACGCACGATGCACTTCAAACGAATTGATTATGCATCAATTTTGCATTGATTTAATTATTCGTCCGCGATAATCGCTTGCACCACCAACGAACTTTATCTGCAGTTTCAAAGTTTATCGTGTCCGTCTGTACGTATGGTGGTGGTTTAACAAAATGATGCTAATTTATTATGTGTCGCATACGAGTTCGTTAGTTGGTTTTTCTCTATTCACGCTTAGAACACACATGTCTTGCTTGGAATGCAGACATGTTCAGGCAACACATACTTGCACTTACACATATCTTGCATTGACAGTACGTTAGTCAAAACTACATCAATCTGTCCAGTGAAGGTTAATGATCTATCTCCATTCTTGCAGACAGAGGGATGTTTAAAGAGAGAGAAAGAGAATGAAGATGAGAGTGCGGGAAGAAATCTTTATGTCAAATTCCATTACTACTGCATTCCAAATCACATCATTAGTTCATGCAATCTGCTTTCTCGGTACTCTAAGCAAACGTCACGTGAAACCTACCATAAGGACGACAAATACGACACGTACAAAGGGCATCGTCTTACGTCGTCTATCATAGCGTGTCAGAAAAGGGTTTTGCGAGTGGATGAACTAATTCCATGGTCTGAGTTGATTGTGAGAATTTTAATTGCGTCGGGGCAGAAATTCATTTCATTAGCAGTGTCATATCCATATCATGTACAGAACTTTGACCAACGCAGGGCGATAAAACAAAATCTTGTAACAAGCGGTTAAATAGATGAGATTGTACAATTTCTTTGTACAATTGAATGATTGAATGGGCGATGAAACAAAATCTTGTAACAAGCGGTTAAATAGATGAGATTGTGTAATTTTTTTTTTTGTACAACTGAATGATTGTCAATTCGAATCATATTTCTTATGGTTAGTTTCTCAACTCATCTCAACATCGCTATGATTTACTCTTGGAAGTATAATAATATATTATCGTATTTTAAACTAGATGGCATTTGATTCACCAATTACTTTAACATGTATATAACATTGACCTAGTAACGTCACGCAATTCGCTTTAAATGTTCCTATATTTTTTCCCACACGAAACGATTTCTTTTCTCACCTCTCGATAAGCGCTTGCAATCCGTACCATTCATTAAATTTCAATCAAGCGCTCGCTGTAATACACCCACAAGCAACCGGGCGTCTCCATCGCTAAAATAATATCGCCTGTAAACCGCATGGCCACGCGCACATTGCATTTCTGTCTCGATGCCCGCGGCGTCGGAGAGGCATTTGAAAGTTTTATAATTTTCAACGGTCCGATGAACCCGCCGCACGGAACAAAATACACACAACGCCGCTAAATTTGTTAAACTTTTTGACATTAAAATAACAAAACCACCGGTGGTCGAATGATCGTTTCATACCAGAGAATTCGATACAATTGCCGACGAAACGGACCAACTTTTCCGTTCCGAAGTGCGGCCAAGCGAGCCCGATGCAACGGTGCCAACTCGCCATTTCGTACTTTTTAATCAAGATCCTAGCGGTGAATAATGTTAATTCAAATGAATACCCTAAAAGCGAAGATAAAACAACTTATACAAGGCACACGAACCTCACCCGCCCGAACCACACCCGCACCACCATCGATACGCTTGCCACAGACTTTTTCGGTTTTCGGTGCCGATTCGGGCCAGAACGAGTCTATTCGTACGAAAATCGCACAAAAGCTTGGAGGAAGGCGCAAGCCAAAGCCATTCCGTGGCATGATGACGACGCTGACGACGGACTACACTCGTTGACACTCGCACGCTTCTCCCTCGCCCAGTGCGGCTGTCCCCATCCGGTACACCGAGCGCCATCTTCATCAACATAATGCGCCATTATGCTGGGACCACAGTTCTGCTGTTGCTTGGACAAACTTAACAGAAAAAGGTCGTCGGCCAGTCTGCTGTGTGTATTCCGTTTCCGGTCGCGTTTGCAAGCTGGTCAAAGTTTTTCTATTGTCCCGGAAGCTGGATAAGCACAATTTGAACAACATGATTTTCGAGCCGCTACCATTTGTTTCCTCCCGCCCGCATGCCAGCGCTTCACACGCACACACCGAGCAGGCTTTCCCACGCTTGTGGGAGAGGGGACGTAGGAGGTGACGGTTTTGAAAGCAGGTCAATTGGTAAAAAGGGGTTCACAAATATGATATACAACGATTTTCAGTCTCACTATGCGGTCTGTCACACGTTCATATGTGTAGGTTATTTATTTCCAGTTCAGATGGTTGCAGAAAATAATAACAATAGTTTAATTTTCTACAACCATTACCAATTAAACAGTATATTCTATTGTTTTGTGTTTGTTACTCGTAACTCAAATATAGGACCGTAATTTTTTTTTCTTTGAGAATTTATCAATAAGAGAATATCACAGAACACAAATTGAAAACATAATTACTGTCGCGGTGAAAGATTCATACTGCGAAGCACAATTGTAGCCTTGACGAATGTGTTTAATGTCTAAAACTATTCAGCAATGTTAAAAATATGCAACAGACTAATCTCAATTAAACTTTGTTTTAATATGTTCTCATAACAAATTTGATACTCTATTTGATTTATTTAAAACAGTTGAGTTGTTAAACTGTGTCACTGTGTGGCCTATGCATAAGAAATTAATTCACAATGCTCAGATATTATGAAATTGGTTCACATTAAACAACATTGTAGTGCAATCATGTCAACTCATTTTTAATCATGCAATAATTGCACATTGCATGACTTTATCACCATCAAATGAAATGAAATTTCGATTCATATCAGGAATACTGTAAACGAACATCCTCTCCACAATCCAGGGAATTAGATTGCTCATCTTTTCCTTCGCCCTGCCGAACACACTACAGTATAATGAATTATATCCATCGTGACTGAGCCAGTGGTTAAATCAGACACTCAAACCTTAAGCAGTGTGTGGCTGCAAACATGCATTCTGCAGGAAAACCCGCAAAACGGTTTGCAATAACTGCGTCGACAGTAACGCTTTCTTGCCAACCGGCTACTGGTACAATTCGAAAAGGAAGCGCGCTTGCAAATTACCACTGGTCGTTACTAAAACTTTTGACAGCTTTCATCTAGCAGGATGAAGGATTTTAGTCATGGCCGGACGAGCAAATTTGCTTGCGCTCGGAATCCACCCGAAACGGCCCGAATGGTAATCGTCGGCAAAAATTGTTCATCCTTCTGAAACTTTTTGAGCCATACAATGGGACTACGGAAAAGCATCCGCATGCCTACAATTTGAATGGCAGTGTGTATGGATTACATATGTGGTCTCATAATAAATTAAATTGCTTGCGTCCTTGTCATTGTTCTAGCACACATGAGCGCACAGCGAAATTTATTAACGAAAGTGGATGAGAACCGGGTACTACCATTTCATTTTATTTTAATACGTAAATTTCAAGCATCTCGGTTTTTCAAAAAATCAACCATCAACTCAAGATGCTTTGTTTCTTTCGAAAGATCAAACATTACAAGGTACTTGCTCTTGCACACAAATACCGCGTTTTGCAGTGGGAAAAAGCCTTTTACCAGTGGCATTCTCGCCGCACTCATAATTGAATAACTTTTTCAATACCATATCGAAAAGAATAAACATAAATTGGAAAACTTGCAACGTGTTCCAACGTAGATCTAACGATGATCCATCTCTACGAATCACAAACCACAGAGCTCATGGCTCAGCGCTCAGTGCGTAGCCGTATAATATGCCTTGCACCGAACACATGCCCAAGGAGGAGGGTTCCTTGTCTATAGTGCCTTGTGTGTCGAATTATTATTTCCATTGACGGAAACGCTTTGATATAACTTTTACAATAAATCCTCGAACATCAAACTTAATTTCTGACGCTATGGTAAGCCGATTGCCTAAGCGGTAAACCAAATGGTGCAGTGGTACCATTCGTTTACCGCTGTTGCACAGGATGCAAAATTGCTAACCGCATCGTTGTAGCAGCCAGCACAATATTTGTAACAAATAAAAATACGTCTATTAAGTTGTTTTGAGCACACTACAACTTTTGTATTAAATTTGTGTAAATTTTATTATATTAATCATACATGAATTTTGATTTTATTTCATTTGATTATTTGTATCATGTTTGTTTAAATTTTTATGAAGCAATGGTTTGGTTAGTGACTATTATTACTATTGTTCATAGGAAAATTTTGGAAGAAACTATTTTCTGTGTGAAGCTGTTTAATTATGTTTCATGAACACTAGCAAGTGGTTTCTTATTCAGGTACGTTACGAATAGGAAGAGTTGAGGCCGACCGTTTTCGTACGCCCGACGAAACCACAACAGGTGGTCCGCTTCCGCACGGACGCATTTTTGCACTGCACAAACTAATACATTGGAGATTGGAGCTTTCGCTCAAAATATTCCCAAAATACTGTATCAGCAGTAGTAGTAGAAAACAGAAGGTTGAGTCTTGCACTAATCGAGACTTCATAGCTTCAACGGCACTGAAGCTATGTGTGTAGACCGTGTAAAAGCCCGGTTGTCTAGAAGCTATATCTTCCAACGCACATGCTATAGCAGGAAGTTCTGCAACAAACACGGTACATGGTGCTTCCAGCTGTCGTGAGATAGGTCGATGTCGCAAATACACTCCACTACCTGTTTCTCTTTCGATCTTAGAACCAAATGTAAAAAAGCATTATCGAAGTTCACGTTCCCAAAGACCTGTCCGAATAGTTGTGGAAGATTTTTTTTTGCATAGTTCTTCATAGCTCATTTAATAGAAGTATCGATAGTATCTCGTGTTTCTAGTGTAACTAATTGCAGTGCAGTAACTAATTGATTAAAAGGGTATTAGCAAGCAAAGAATCTACACGCAAGGCAAGAAAATCTTGCCATGTTAACATGGTTTAGAATGTCGAGCCTGAAGTACTCAACAGCAGCCAGGATCGTTGATTTATACAGATATAGTAGATATCTGGGATGCGCACCCAGCCACGTCCCTGTTAGAAATCTCAGAAAATTTATCCTGTTCCAACAATTTGATATCAAGTATTCTACATGATTTCTCCGTAAACACTTGCGATCAAACCTCAGTCCTAGGCATTTAAAGCTATTAACAAAATCAATAGTACTTTCCTTCGCTAACTGTCCATCGCAACCATTATGTAAAGCTTTTTAGTTAATTATTTTTACCTTTTTATCGATAGTTTCATATTTAGTGGACTTTCAATTCAGTCAAACTAATAATGCAATTTTTTTGCAGTATTTTTTTTCAAGACAGGAAGATTTTTATTCATTTCTATTAGGTAACTGCTTTCATTCAACAAGTACAATTATGTACCACCTATATTTTTGTGCACTTTATCGCACTTTATATTACATCCATGGCATAAAATAAAGAAAAATCTAATTAATTTAGCATTTGAACGAATACTACATGATAGAAATTGATGTTGATTTTCCTCAGACAATCCCGATAGAACAATACTATCCAACCGTGATAAAAGCAATGAAAATAAACTGCATTGTTGTCCAATATGTTGTCGAATGCTGCTGCTGCGTGAGTCATCAAAAAACAACTATTGTGATCAAACATTATGAACATGCTTCCTGATAAAGCACTTCAGTTGAGTTCATCACTTTCAGTATGCTCCAATGATCAAATGTCTTTTTTCGACTAGCGCAGGTACAGCCTGCTGCTTCCCAGGGACAGATGGCTTTGCATTTGTCTTTTGTCCAAATGCACTAGATTCACCACTTATCGCTCTTTGAACATTGGTTTATATTTCAAAAATATTATTATTTTAAATATTAATGTCATTACCTGTCACTCCAAATTAATGATACAATGAACTTATTAGCCATGATGGATTTACTGAAAGCGGGGCGAAATTATAAGTTGTGCGTTAGTTATTTTAATTGTTTCTCTAAGAAACCCATAAAATTCTTCAGGTTCTATTTTGCATCATACAATCAATAAAACAACTCACAGTACGATATGGTAAATGTCGTGTAGCCGTTATCAATAACGCACTAAAAACAAACTCCTTCTTTAGCGCTTGCCATGCACCGATACCAGTACAACTGCAGACAGAGTGTGCACGAACAATTCTTTTCCCCACAACGCATTGCTGTGAGCAATGATTTAATTTACATAATTACTGATTTAACCCGTTATCGATGGCATGCTGTTTGCGTTGTAATTAAGGTTATAAGTCACCCAAACGCACACTCTCGCATGCACATCTGAAAGCCGTCCGTCATTATTTCGCACCGAGATGGTGCGGTGTTGTATGGTGTCAATTTAAATTTTGGGCTTTGATTAATTAGTGTTTCGTGTGATATTTCGCGTAACGTGTCGCTATGCGAGAACTGCACCGCCGGTCCCCATTCATACAACGCACCCCATCCAGCATCTACGCGGCCCGAGCAGGAATGTATTTTTGGCGAAAGATAAATTGATTTTACTGATTGAACAATGGCCACAATTTTCGATACTGTGAGCCACCTAGCGCGGGACGTGTTCTCCCACCGCACAAACGAAAACGCCGCGACCGAACGGCGAGAAACGGAACGGGGAATGTTTTATGAAAATAGCGCAAACGTTTCAGAACATCAAAGCTCATCGCACATTCTCGCTCATCGCGTGCTGATGAGTATCCTAAAATCAATTAAAAGTTCCGCAATCAGCACCCTTTGAAATGAAATTCCATCGAATTATGAGGATTTATTTCCAACCCATCGAATCCAAAGTCACGCATTCGCAGAATGCGATAAAAAGCTGAGAATGTTTGTGGAAGGGATACACATTTAAAAATAAAAAAAATTGCAACACCGACAACGTTTTCTGTACATTTTATGACTTTTGCATCTGCTTTGAAATTTCGCTCGCTGCTGAGTGCGCATGCTCCCGTTTGTCGGACGGTCGAAGATTTGACACTCTTAATAGCATCTAGCAAACAAACGGAGAGTGCACAAGTCTTACAACGTATCCAGCTTCCAGCAGCTTTCTTCTAGAAATAAATCGTAAGTATCGAACAGAATGGCCCGTACATTCGTGCAAAGTATCTTTAAAAAAATTGTGATCTACTTACGGGGAACTCATTTGGATGCCATTTGGAAGCTAACCAAGCGTGTGAGTGAATGATAACAAACATAGGTGAAAACAACGTATCCTGGGCGCTACTGAAAAGTATCCTGTACCCTGAGCGAGTTGAAAGTGAATACGTGGTTTTTGTTTGCTTAACTTGAGATAATTCCTACACTACAAGAAAAAAAACAATGTTTCCGTTTTAAACAACAATCATCTTTCTCATTCGTCGATGTTAGAAAAGAACATCAGAATGTATTGCATGTTCAGTATTGTTTTGTGACACACCGACGTAAACATTGAGCAAGGATACAATGCGGCAGGTCAAATTCTTCAACTGATTTTTAATTTATTTTAAACATGTATTTTTAATGAAATCATCATTTTATTATAAAAGTCGACATCTAGCTACAAAATGTGCACACAATTTTATTGTTGCTATAAAAACTATAATAATAGCAACAGTTAAAAAAGATAAATAGTAAATTATAAATAATATATGAAGACATTTTTGGTACAGTTATGTGTTAGCTTTAAACAAATTTCATTTTCACAAAAAAATCGTATATAATCGTAAAGATACATTTTTATTTGAGATCGATGTTGTAGAATTTATTGATTAGTTTCCTAGTTTAGATCAATCCTAAAACCATAGATGTTGCATATATTGCCCTTTTGTCGATTGCATTCAACACATTAGTATATGTATTCCTTCATTTCATAGAATCATTGATGTGATATCTTCAACTATTACAAATATATGATTGTTGTTTAGGCCTACATTTTAAATTTTGCTAATTTTGCTAAAATTTTGCTAATCTCATAAATCTTGTAAACAGTTGCCGATTTATTTATCGATAGGTACAAAATTATTAGCGGGTATTTCAAAACATGGTTGAAAAATCATGTAATTCAAATGTGCGTAATTTTATCAAAAATATTTGAAAACAATATCAAACATGCCCGTTTCACCAAACTGAAGTAGTTTTGTTTCCGTAAAACTATATTTTATCATCTTTACTATTGCCGCCTTCATGTTCCTTTCGGAAAGCTCTATACACTTCCCGCCTCGGTTCCATTTTAATTTTATGATTACCGCAACGTAGTAAAACCCAAACATGATATCGCAAAGATGCTTTCTCTTTCCCTTCGTTTGTCCCCTTTGAATGATGCGAAGATTCCTATCAAACCAAGCAACGTCACTATCGCGGAAAACGACACATAATCCTTGGCCAATCACGAAAACATTTTTAAAACCACAGCTATCCATTAGGCCCAAGTGTATATGTGTTTTTCTGAGTACACATACGTCGCAAAGAAGCACAGCACAGCACGACCCCTGTGGTCCAGATCGGTTGCCCATGTGGCTTCTCGCATAAAAGTAGCCCTATTTATGCCTCCAAAACGACACCGATAGCTTATGCGATACGACGTATCCTTTCCTACCGCATCAAAACCCGTTCGTGCTCGTGCTTCACTTGCATTCTTTCATAATACTATCGCAATGAACTGGATTGTAAAATTTGTCAACCCCTTTCTCGCAAAGCCATCCGGGATCCGCATATAAGCCGATTACCGAGCGACGATAAACACCCAATCATCGTTCTATGGTTCGCAGCGCCCGCAGCCAACCTCACAACACATACCCGGTTTTTTCTTCTACCTCGAGAGGTCAGCCGTTAGACGCTGGCCGTCACAGTTGCCGGCGTCTTGGCGAACGGTCTTAAGCCGATCTGATACCATATCTGTCCGTTAGCCGAAATCGGATGTTCCTGCTTCAATCAACTGGAAAAATAATCTTCCGCATTTTGCATCGTTTGTTTTGTTTCTGTGTGCGTTTTTTACTACGTTTTGTTTCATACTTTCCGATTGCAATCTCAATGGTTCCGGAATTTGACGCGGCTCTATCTGATCCGGTGCACAGTTTCGAGCGAAGTGAAATGATGCTTCTGGCAACGAATTTATTATACTTTTCAATCACCATCGGTGTCGGTAAGTCGCAAAGTTCATTTTGCAGAATAAATGTTAGCTACATTATAACCTAACGGTTGAAATCATCATTCATTACATGCTTAATTTTATGTTATTGTTTTAAGGTTATTATCGTATTCAATGAATAACTCAAATTTTCTTTTCCAAAAAAATTGTCAAAATCTCAGTTTATGCTTGTTTACTCAATATTCTCAAAAAAAAATTATACCTAATTTTCTAACTACCATTTTCTATAGAACGTTATTTTCATTTGTTATTATACTACCTCAAATAAAAAAAAAATATTATTTTACTAAAAACTTCACGAAATAATTATTAATATTGAAATATGATAAATAAAAGTACAAAAATGTTAAACTTTACATCATTTAGTAGAAATCGATTAAAAATGTTCATTTCGTTCCCCTCCCCTTCCCCCCAACACGTTTTGCATCGGTTGCCACTTTGTATGCGTTCAAATCCAATGCGAGCTGATAAATAGTATATATGCCCAACATTATGTTTGAAGCGCACCCAGCTAGACATCGCACTAATTTATTAACGCATAAATTAAATTACTTTTTATTTTATTCATCAAATTTTTCATAAAGTAGAACCAATTTTTACTTTACTTATGATTCGCTTGAATAATTTGCTACAGTTTCTAAAGACCGCTTTGAGTAGTAGTTGAGTTAGTAACCGGATTGTTATTCAATCAAAAGTGTATGCCAATCAATTAAATCATGTACATACAACCTCAACTTAATTATATCCGGCTGCAATCATGATATAAATCTCAAATTCATGCAAAACAAACGCTATCGTGCTATGTTCAGCTTCATAGATACGGCTTCAAGTGCAGCCAGTCGCTCCACAAACAGAAAACCCTCATACCAGGAGAAAGAATCATTTGATTAACAGCGTTATTGATCCGCACGCTTCAATATTGGTTGCAGATTTATCGATGAGTACGACCGGTGGCCGGTAAATATCGGTCATTGTCAGGAAATGTGTTTTCGTCTACGATTTCGTCAATATGTTGATTAGCACTGTCTTCGTAAATCAAATATTTCTCAACGGACTAATCAACACAAATAAAACAGCAAACAACGATGAATTCAGTCCAATATGCACTTCTGCTTTGGTACATAAAAATGCCAAACCACGCAATAGTAATGCCAAGCATCGAAAGCTACAAAATTTATAGCGTTCGTTGACGTTTTGGCACGAATGTTTTGCCTGATGTACACGGAATAATTTAGCACAATTTGTGAATTAGAAATCAGCAAAAGCCACCATATTCAGTACGCTCAACCGCTGACCCAAGGTCAACGGTCAATGTGATTCAAACAGACCCGAAAGCTAATTCCGACCACCATTAGCAACATTCATCTCCGATTGCGATGGCATTGATTTGCGATGTCGTGCTTTTAATTCCAAGCACTTTCCATGCGCTCAGCTCCCGTTCGTCTCCGTCGATCACTGTACCGGCCGTTTCGGCGAGGAATCCGTGCGTTTCTAGTTTAATTACTGTCAAATAAAACAACCGTAGGGCGTAATACGATTTTATCGTTCGTGGAGAGGAAGCAATTTTTCACGATCGTGAATCTGCCACAATTGAATGTAAACAGTGAAATGACCCACGCGGTGAAAAAAAAAATCGAACCGGACCATGCGTTCGGCAAAAGGAGAATGAAATAGCACAACACACGAGCACTCTGATTGAACCATAAATTACAATTTGTACCATTAACTCTATCCATTCCGTAGTGCCATTGCTCGCACGTGCGATTCTCTTTCCGGGATATGTGATTGTTTCTTTTGCTTTTTTGTCGTACAAGGGAATTCATCGTTTAAAGTATATAGATATGTTTGGATCACGACTTTCCAGTGTAATTCAATTCAAGATTTTATGGTTCGAGGAAGTGCTAATAATGGCTGTGTCACAGTGGCTGATCGTTCGAATTTTTGAGCACTTAAAGTGTTTAAATTATTATTACTCAGACTATTGTTAGTTGGACATCGGACAAGATTCTGGCATTTGCATTAATATGTCACACAAAAATTTAAGATAAATAGTGAGCGAGGAGTGACTAACCAGCTATAGGGGTAAAATCAGTCTAGTAAGCTGATAAAACGGCAGGCATGACTTCGGTCGCTACGCCAAAAAGAAGAAGAAAAGAAGAAGAAGAAAGAACAAACGAATATAAGAGGATTTTAAAATCAAAATTATAATTTATTTATTATTTTAAAATGACATGAATATTTTCCAAATCATAAATCAGCAGATATTTAAGTCATGTTTGATGCCATTGCTGTTATGGCATCAAACAGTTTATTTAATAAAAAATACGTAAAAAATATCGTATCGTAAACAAAATAATAAATCGATTAAATATTACATCAAATAAATCTGGGAAAACAGCATGATTAATCTAAAGCCAAACGTAGCAGTACCAAATCAAACTGATGCAATCATTATCATCTAAATTGGTTTCTTTACACATCTCTTCTGTCCTACATGTATAAAATGCATTTTTTTACTTATTAGGCCAATAGTGGATTTCATACAAATATTGTAATGTACTTTGAATTTTTTTCACAAGTGGCTTCTTCTTCTCAATACTCTTTGTGTAAATCGATGCTTACATTTGCGCTTAGATCGATTTGTGTCCAAACGTTTATTCCTGAATGCGATTTTCTTTTTTTTATGCAGCGTGATGTTCGTAAAATTGTAGTCTCATTAAGCAATTTTATCGTACAACTTGAACAGTTGTTAGCTATTTTACAATATGCATGTACATACCATCTTGCCACTATTCCTCGTCAAAGAATAAAGCCACTTAATATACCCCTACTAAAACTATAGATTGAAATCATTCGACTAAATTGATTTAAAATTAATTGCACTAAAGATTTATTTCTGCACACTGACGGCGTTTGCTTTTGTGTTGGAGCCCATTCCAAGACATTGACACACCGCACGCTGGAGGCGGTGAACGGAGATCTCCTTCTTAACACGTCTTATTCTCTCTCGCTTCATCCCTCTTTGCTCTTTCTCTGTCTCTATCGCTCTCTATGCTCGCTGGTCATCGTTAACTTGTTCTGCATGCGGAATCGGCTTCGCAAACTGGTTCTCCCGGGGTACGTACGTGTCCACATGTCTATCACGGGCCGGATTATCCCCGTTCCTGGCGGGTTAGTGTGCGGTCGATATGCGACGTCCGCCGATGCCGAGCCAGCGCAGCAGGTCTTCCGCATCACACCGAACGACATCGAGGCGGTGCAGGGCGACGAAGTGGTGTTGCGCTGCGAGATAGAACACCTAGCCGGACGCGTCCAGTGGACCAAGGATGGCTTTGCGTTGGGCTTCAGTAATGAAATCGTCGGTTATCCGAGGTTTTCCCTCAACCAGAACCACAGCGACGGGGTCTACAATCTACGAATCACCAATACGTCCTACGACGATGCGGCCCTTTACCAGTGCCAGGTTGGACCAGCCAAACACAACCATCCAATTAGGGCGCAGGCCAAGCTAACAGTCGTCGGTAAGTACCGGGGAACTCCATTTCGATCGGGGAAAAGAGGGACAGAGAGGGAAAGAGAGAGCAAGGCGGATATAGAACATGGTTAGAAAAGGAAAAGCGTAGTTTGGCAGGAATTAAAGTGACAGTTTGATGAGCCAGAATAAATTTCCACGCAGGCCACATTCCTGCAGCTGGAAGGCAAATTAAACCCCAAAAACCCTGCGTCAGGTATCGGACGATCCCCGTGAGCCCAAGATGAAGCACAACCAGCCAGGGATAGAATTAAAAGACAATTAGTGATGCTATATCGAAGGTGGTTAAAACCTCGAACTCGAAACTGTTGCCCACTAATTGACAGTTAATTAATCGATTCTAATTATTTTATGTAACATACCTGAACCAGCAGACCACCACAATATATGTTATGTTTGCTGGAGGGTTCATTATTAATGTTATGGGAACTTATTTTACTCATTTGTAGGATATAGTTATAACCATCATCATTTTTATACCATGAAGCGTGTTAGGTTAATAAACAAGTTTGTTCATTATGATACTAAATTTCAAAGGCCCCCTCATAGTTAATATTACTCTACTATCATTCTCTCCCACTCGCAGCCACTACGAAGAACTTGCAGGGAAAATATAATCGCAACTAAAGAGTAGCGATATCATGCCGATATTGACACACTGTACCACGACGATGAATGAACATAGCATTACAAGAAGCAAACAACAATTCGTTCAAAGGATTCCTTCAGTTGCCACGAAAATGAGTGATGGTATTTTTTCTGCGAAGCGCCAAACGGTCAAACTAGATAAAATACGCTCCCAAAATGCTCGCAAGAAACGGCATACATGATACATCACGTTTCATCGAAAAAGCAGGCGCTGCGTTCTTTATACTACTGAATGCCAGCTGTGATGCCATTCGTCCTCTGTGTCACTTTATTTCACCAGTTAAATAGCCGTTCGGCAACGGTACACGAATGTTGCGAATAATCACGTACCGATTACGTCACTGCGGACACGCTGATAATGAGACGACGAACGATAAACCGTAATGAAGCATACCGCATCGTGCTGCCTGATTAATGGCAGCGGCCATGATTAAAATGTAATACCAGGGAACACCTGAATGGGTTACGCGGAAAGAAGGAAGCAGACAAAAAAACGCACCCATTACATTCCGGCCAAGCAAGGACGCAAACGAAACACATATCACTTTTATTAATGTAGGTTATCAATAGGAGCAATAAAAATGCAACCCTTTAAAAACAATGTTCTGATCTCCCGCATAAGGGCAATATCTTTCGACCAAAGCCGACAATTTGCTCCTACACACACACACACAACACACACACATACATACATACACACACCGCCACACTGATCAAACATCGATAGTCCCCGTAATACCGCGACGCACTGGAAAAGATCTGAAATATTGCCAGCAGCAGCAGGAAGGGTCGCTGCTTTTTTTTGTTGTACCCGAGCTCACAAAAAAGTGCCAATTAAACGAAGAGGAAAATAATTACCGGCATGCCAGTTATTTGAATTTCGAGCGTACGTTAATTTTCCTTGCTTTCGCTTTTAGTCGCTGCGGAAGTTTGGGTTGTGCGATTTTATTCGCGTTTTTCTCGCCACTGCTGGCCGGTGGGTATGTTGGGTTTATTTTTCCATTTTTTTTACCCTACCCCACCTCCTTTTTATTTCTCGCTATCTCTCTTTCTCACTTTCTTTCTCTCACTCTTTTCTCTTTTCTCTTAAATTTTCATCCCATTGGCTCGTATTTTGTGCACGACACGACAAACACAAGCAGATTGAATGATAACGCGCACCGGTCGGGAGAGGCAAATGCCGGTAAGCTTGCAGCTTTTTCACGGTTATCGAACTCATCCATTAATCGGATGTTATGTTTTCTTCTGTTCTGTTATTTTTCGATTTTTTTATGTATATATTTGGCATACTACTTCAGATCCGCTCATTTCGCTCTATTTGATACACATTAAATAACAACTCGTCTGGCAGAAGCACTTCCCACGCGCTCGGTCACACGCTTGCGATCCATTTGGGCCGTGCGCGTTGGCGTTACCTTCGGCATCGTCACCAATGCGACACGGACTGGTGTGTGAAGCGTTTCAAATGATTGTAGGCTTTAACGAACGATATTTGGCAACGACGGTGCTGGGGAGACTGCAGAAGCTGTCGATCATCAGTGAAAATTTATTAATAAAGCTTAATATTTCCATAGTAATTAAAATTTTCCTTTCACCGAGCATCCGCCGTTCGCATCTAGAGCTGAGCTTTCCGGTGCAATAAGTTATCACACAATTCTACGGGACGCTGATTGCTCTGTGTGTGGACATACATGACTGGTATCCTTGTTGGCCTCCCCTCCGAAGTGGGCGTTTTATTAATTCCACTATTGTTGAAAACATCATTTTGTTTTATGATAGCTATGTTGCCACGATAAATTCGATATTCAAAAAATAATTCAAATGAAAAACGGGGTTTTCGCGCATTACTTTTTTTTTTGAGAAGCAAAAGTGTGTTTTTTTAAGTTTATACTTGTACCAATGCTGATCGATAAAAACGAGTGATCTATCAGCCACATCGAATATGATTGCTTTATAATGCAAGAAAATGTACCAATTCGGATGGTCGTCCGCTAACGAGATTCATCATGGGACCGTGTAATCTGTTTCATCTACGGCCTATCCAATGATCAGAAATGCCCAACACAAAGAAGAAACCTGCATAATATAACTTTAAACACATCACCCGTTCCGAACAAATTATTAAGTAACTGTCTCAATCAATTGTCTAGTATCCTTCTAGTCTATTATTAGTCTTTTCTCGCAAGCTAGTGTAGTTGTCCTGTGAAAACTATTTCGTGCACGGTTCAACAGTTGGGCGGGACATTTATCTGAGTTATAATGTTAACAGAATAATGTTCAGTAAGTATGATAAATATTTAGAAATAGATAAGACGTCAATTTCAATTTATAATTCAATTTTGCAGTCGTGGCCTACTGCTGCTGGATTTACAGTTGACACCAGTATGTATTGATTAATTTTAATACTTTTGTATTAATTTCTTGCCAGTTTTGCTGATGAATTACAAATACTTCAAACCAAGCTGAAATTTCAACAATACGCTGTGGTTGTAACTTCCGAGCCGCAATGTGCCTACTTCTACTAATTCAGTTCGAATAAATGCACACCACACCCGAGCAAAACGCAAAGCGCACCCGGCGGCTCCATTTTTGTCCGCAAGTACCTAACGAACCAGAAACCGAAACCGTCTTTCGCAAAATACGCATCAATGTTTAATTTTCGCTCCCGGACCACAATTTGCTTCCTCGATTATCTCCGCATGACGTTTCATTTCATCGGTGCCCGCTACTCGACGCTGCTACCGTCGACATGTCCTCACAGTCATTTATTATCTAATTAAGAAGCGAGTAGAAAACAAATGACACCAATACTCCGCGATAATGTGCTGTACCTTTTTCCGGCTGGCCGCTCGCTCGGCCCCGGCGTCTCGAACGATGCGAAAATAAGTATACGGGAAATAGCAACACCAGCAGACACCGTACGCTCAGCCGGACGTACCCCTTGCTGGACGCAGGCAACGCAATGCATTTTCCCATCCACTGCGTGGGAACGGGAAAGGGGAAGGGGAAGGTAGCGGTCGACGAGCATCACGTCATTAATAAATTTAATTCCTTTGCCTTCGCAAAGATCGTTCCCATTCGCGCAGTACTCGCGCACCATTAATCATTGATGAGTGGTGGAAGGATCCGCAGGATCCCGCCCGTCGCTTTCGTGGAACCGTTGCGCCAGTCAACTTGTCAGAAAGTGAGCGAAATGCTAAACGTTGTCTTAGCCACATCATTCTTCCGGTGCCGAAATGGACAATGGCCGAAGCCGAACCGGGGAAAAAGAAAAGTCCGAAACGAAATTTGCTCCGCTAATTTGCTTCGGTCAACGAATTTCACCAGTGCCTAACCAAGCTGCCGCACGGTGGACGAACTGGTGTGCGTTTGCACACAGTTTTCCATCGGTTGCTTCGACGGTTCTCACTTTCTCCCGTCTCATCATTCTTCGTTTGCTGTCAATTATATACAATTTTTCAGTAAGTCACTTTACGCTAGCCACCCTGCATAATGAGCGCGTTGCCGAAATGTTCGTGACCATCGCATCCTGCAACGATGCTACATCATTGCTTCGACTTCAGTCATTCAGTGGTAAAAGAAAATAACCTAAAAATGAGTCCAAAACTCGAAACCTTTTCCCGCAACACAATTTTCCCATTTCGATGTGACGAAATTATACCACAATCAGGCAAGGTTGGTTTCGCCAACGGTCATTTACACATTAATACCAAATTTTATATGCACAAAACAACGTCAAAGAATATTCGTCAAAGCCATCAACTGACGATTCTTATATCAAAATAACTACGACCGTGATTGATTGCTCCTCTAAATTGCACAATAATTGACCGACCCTAAGATGCCACCGATTTCCGACCGACTGAGGCACTGCTTATAGATGAATGCTTATATTCGAATAAAAATTAAATTAATCATCGCAAATCTCGGCAACCCGGCAAAAACTCATCGTTGGAATGGTCTATCACGGAATCGTCTCTGTCGCCTGTAGGTGGATACATGATTTCCGCCCGTCGCTCCCTCATCGCGGTGCACCGCATGAGATGCTTAATGATCTATTGAATGGTGCGGCTTTTTCTGCGAAGGGCATATCCGGTGGTCGGGTGTGGTTCCTTTTTTTTGTGCGCCAGTAATTTTCCAACGTCTTGCGAGAGCATAAACGAAATATTGCCCTACATCAATAATTCTATTCCTTTGACCGGTTCATTTCCATTTATCACAACGCGCCTTTTGTCCTTCGTTGTTATTTCTAGGGACATCAGTGGGGTCCGTTAGGGCACGGAATATCCTAGTGTACATCGCAACATAGCCAAAAGTTCGAATCGTTACGACCCTGTCCCTGCCGAGCGTCCATATTATGTGCACTCGAGAACACATTGAAAAATTGCGCATGATGATGACAAGACAAATCGCTCTCTTTTTTCCTCGAAATTGTCTTCTCAGGCAAAATACGGTGTTTTTGTTAGCCTTTTGATAAAGCACGTGTTTAGATTTGTTTTCTTGTCATTCCGGCACGATACACAGTAGTATTATCGAGCAAAAACCATTGCACAATTTTGCCGATTTTGAGCCAAATGACGTTAGTCAAATAGTTAGCCTGTCTTCGCACACGAATTAATACCTTGCTTAATCAATGTTAATGTATTTATTTTTTATGGTGTTTACTTCATACGCGTGCAAAGTGGTCATATTGTACATTTATGATTTTGCTCTGCTTCTTGCTTGCGAATTCTTGTTCAGAATGCGTTGCGTTTTCTAGTAATCGATTTTGAAATCACGTTAGGCTACATCCAGCTACGACATTCTGTGACAAAGATTTACGTGGTAGTAAATTAGTAATTGCACCTAAGTATGCATTCAATCATATCAATCTGTAACTTAAAACCATTTTAATGTTTCAGACAACGCTAAAAAATAAAGCCACCAAAAAATTTACCATCCTATAATTGTTACGCTGCTGTACAGAATTTTGTGCATATTGCTTTGATGATTAACAAACTAGACTAGGGAATGATGATAAAACTAGTCTAGTATCTCAGTAACTCTTCTATTTAGAATTGTCAAAATTAAAAATCCATGAAAATTTGCTCTTCATGATATTGCTTTGCATTGTGTTCATGTACAGCAAATGTTGAACGATATCAGTTACAATTTGAATGCACTGTTATCCCAAAACATTGCTGCAAGATCACGGAAAGATTTCAACCCGTAGGCTTGATATGTATTTTATTATACATAGCCAACCAGATCATAACGCTTAGCAGAAAAAAGATCTATTTTTAAGGAAAAATGTATGTTTGCTGTGTACTTTACTTCATTTAACAAAAGATTAATTTTAATTTTTGTTTCTGTAGTTTTCCTTCAGTCAAATCCAATTCAATTTATATAATTATTTAATTAGTACCACCGTGAATAGAACATACTCACAAACGTTTTAATGTGTTTTTTTTTCAACAACCATTGGCATTGGCTATAATTATACGCTTATTTGCACAATTCAGAGACATAAGTTAACTAACGAAACGTCCCGCAAAAAGCGCATGGTGTACATGATCACTATTATATTGATGTAGCTCGCATTACTTAATTTCTAAATCACACGTAAATCTCACTGAAAAAACACTAGTAAAAAAAATGTTTCAGATTGCAAACTCAACACCTCCAGCCTGCAAAGAAGAAAAAAATAGTAATAATCAAGCTATATTTTTTTCAATAACATATTTTATTATAAAACGAATGTTTCCAAAAATGCACTACGGTGCGGCGTTTAGTATTGCTTAATAGAGTATCCGAAAAGTTAACAACAACCACGAGGAATGATACAGTAGTAGAAGAATGTGCAGCGTTCAGTGTGTATAAATAAATAGTAATCCTTCTACAGGGCCTCGACTCTTAAATTCGACGTTAGACGAACCGACTTCGCTTAGGGTTGCTTCGCTCAGTGCTTCTGGTGCCACTTGTACGAGCCATAGTATTTGAAGTTGTTCTCGTCACACTTTCGGTCCGCTTCTTTGGGGCCGCGTGAACCGTACATG
Source organism: Anopheles punctulatus (assembly GCA_000956255.1). Lineage (NCBI taxonomy): Eukaryota > Metazoa > Arthropoda > Insecta > Diptera > Culicidae > Anopheles > Anopheles punctulatus. The sequence goes on from JXXA01020406.1 coordinate 29,434, forward strand.
TACACGATCGGTTTCGGTCGTTCCTGCTCAATGTAGTGCAAAAGGGGCGTAAAGATGCGCCACGCCTCGCTCAGTTCATCGGAACGCACGAAGTGCATTTGCGAGCCGCAAAACACGTCCAAGATCAATCGCTCGTATGCATCCGGCAGTGCCACATCTTTGTAGCGGTGACCGTACGTAAGATCCAGCTCCGTTTCCTCCATATCGAACGTAATACCTGGTGATTTGGTCATCATCTTCACGTACAGTGCTTCACCCGGCTGCACACGAATGACCAGCTCGTTACGTTTCGGTTTTCCATCGAAGATATCCCCGGGCACGTCGTGGTACTGGATGCGAACTTCTGCCTTGCGCTCGTTCAGCGCCTTACCGCAACGCAGTATGAACGGCACACCATCCCAGCGTTCGTTGTTGATTTTCAACACTGCCAGCGCGTACGTTGGTGTTACCGAATCTTTCGGAACGGTCGGATCGTCTAAATAACCCATCCGCGAGTCCTCGTCTGAACCGTTCGGATTTCCCACGTACTGTCCAAGCACAACATCCTCGATCGACAGTTCCTTGATGCTCTTCAACACCTTCACCTTCTCGTTGCGAATGTCATCCGGATGGCACGTGGCCGGCTTTTCCATTGCCACCAGCGACAGTATCTGCAGCAGATGGTTCTGCATCACATCACGAATGATACCAAAATCATCGAAATAGCCACCGCGACCTTGGGTACCGAATGGTTCCTTGAACGTAATCAGCACCGAGGCAACATGCGCCCGGTTCCAGGTTGGGCTGAAAATCTGATTGCCGAAGCGTATAGTCATCAAGTTTTGCACCATCTCCTTGCCCAGATAGTGATCGATACGGTACAGCTGATCTTCGCAGAACAGCTTCGCCAAATGAGCGCTTAGCACATTCGAACTTTGCGCATCGCGTCCGAATGGTTTCTCCACAATAATGCGGTTCCATCCCCTAGCAAGCAGAGAAAGAGTCAGAATTAGCTAAATAATATACGCACCCAATGCAGTCACTTACTTCTCTCCCATACAAGTGTTCCGGATGTGCACCGTAACCGATTCGAACACGGATGGCGGCAGTGCCAGATAAAATAGCCGGTTCGCAGCACGTCCCACCTCAAACTTGCTGATCTCCTGATTAAGCAGCTCAAAGTCACGCCGGGAATCGTAGCTGCCAGCAACGTAAAAGTTCACCGACCAAAACTCTTCAAACTTTTCCAGCTGATCGTCCTTTACCTGCAACACCGATGAGAGTCGTTAAATATTACCCCATTTCCGCCACCTATCGCCACTATACCTTCATGTACTGGCGACATTTTTCCTTCAACTCGGCAATGGACAATTTGCTGCGAGCATAGCCGATGAATTTAGTATCCGACGGTAGCAGATTGTCACGGAACAGCCACCAGAGCGTAGGATAGATCTTTTTCTTAGCTAAGTCTCCCTGTCAAAGAGAAAAACATGATGATAATAATAATATACGCAACTGAAGGTAGCAAAAACGCAATGAACTAAAAATTGTGTAACTATATCTACATTAAAATAATTCTATTAAAGCTATGAAGAAAGATTTCACGCATTATGCAACCTGTCAACCAGCCGAGTCCGGCAAAATCTAGCTCAATTGGTGCAAAATAACTTTTCAAAATCGTGCTGGAGAAACCGAGCAAGAAATATATCGCGGGTGTTACACGCCTGGGCGCTAGCCAAATTTACATTTGCCAAGTCCACGCAAAGTTTCACGTGGAACACGTGAAAGGAAGAGGTTTATTTTTTATCGTTTTCCACATCGAAGTAACTGGAGTAGCTTTTTAGAAACTAATAGCAGTATAAACATCACAAAAATATGAACCTTTTTTATACAATTTTTCTTGTTCGTGATGTTCGTGAACCCAAAAAACTCACAACAAACCATTTAAAAGAAGTTGACATAAGTTTCTGAATTCACATTACATCCACTACAATCCGGCGTAACAAGAACAAATTGTTTAACATTTGTCTTTTCTATTTTATTACACATAACCAAATGACAAGTCATTTACATTCCAATTATAGAAACATAGCCACAATATGGTTGGGAACATAATGAACTTTGTTTTTTTTTTGTCGTATTTGCCTATTGCAGATGTACAATGCCATATTATCGCACATTTTCTGCCGACACTATTTGCTCCAGATTTGCGTCGTCATTTACGGTACCGGTTCCTAACCGGTACAACCAACAAACAAAAGGATATTTGATACATAACAGGCTTACAACAGGTTATCGTCTTACACTTTATGCAATTTGCTTCAACCGTAATGGCACTAGCAGTTTTTTTTATTTTATTTGCAATTTGTTATGCTTGTATTCACTTTCGTAAAACAAAGTTCCTTGAAACCTGTTTTTTTAGATTCACAAAAACGTTTTTGAAACATACTGCAATCGTTGCATGATTAGATGGGACACTTTTTGGAGGTTTTAAAATCAAATACGATTTCACCAGCTTTGGTCGCGAGCGGTCACACTTTGCCTCGCGCTTAATTTCCAACGCACTCCCATGTTACAACGCGAAACTCACCACTAATGAATTCGTTCGAATGCGCTTCGATTTAAACGGAAAAGGTAAAATCCATCATACGGTTAACATAAATTATCCGCCACCAACCAAGCCGACACGGTTCATCGTTCGCGGTTCGCTCACACAGTTCTAGTTCAAGGAAATCACGGCGTGAATCGAGCGTGAGAGGCTTGCGGGCGTGTCACCGTGCCAGGTGCCAGACCGCGCACTTACCGATGCTCCAAAGACGACAAACACGTGCGGATAGTTGCAGTCGAAGTGCGTGCCTTCCGTGTCCATCGCGCTCGACTTCAGATTCCGACGAATGATGGCCAGAGCCTGCTCGCCGTCCAGCGATTCACCGTCAAAGTCGCGACTGTTGAGATGATGTTGGCTGCCGCTCGCTGCTGAATGAGAGGAAGAGCACGCAATTAGAAAAAAAAGACACACACTCACGCGCGTGAGTTTGACGACGTTCGACGATTTGGGTGGGTATTACGGGCTGGTAATTAGCAGCACTGGGAGCCGGAATATCTTACACAAGCAAAACTCGCAGTAGCTTCAACCGTGCAGGCGCACACACGATCCTCACACTGGTCCGGCCGTGCCGCGATTAAAGTGGACCGCGTTCGCGCATTGTCTACTAACCGCACGCGATTTTGTGTACCGCGAGCACAGGAGGCAAAAGGCACGACGAAGAGCAACAGCAACGATATCCGATAGCAAGACGCGACAGTGTGCGAATCGTCCGCACGCAAACATACATCCGTCACAAATCATCAACCGTGAAGCAACCACCACTACGCGGTTGTGGCAATGAACGAACGGCCGAGGATTGCATGTGGACCGGTGCGAGCCCTCCAGAAATGGGTTGTTTTTAGAACTGGGCAAACACATGTGCTGTGGGATAGAATAGTGGCTCGGGGCACATTCAAATCGCGACTTACGCAGCCGACTTACTTACACGATCTCTCTTCAGTGTCACCCGCCGAGCTGGCTGTCGGTTGATCTGCACGTGCACGAAACAGACCGTGCATCCACGAACCGAAGCGTCTCATACCGTCACCCGGTGGGCATCGAACGATGGTTTGGGGTGGAAATTTTGTGAGTTGTGAAACGATCGGTACGACTTTCGCGAAGTTGTAAAAACTGGGCTGCCACAACACACCACAAAAAAACAAAAACCACAAGTCTCCGCAACACACCACAATCGACTAACGATCGGCGGCGGGCAAGCGATCGATTTGAAGCAGCGGAGCTTCGCGGTGGATCTACGGTATGCAGCGTAAGGTCACGCAATGACCACCTCCTACTGTATATAAAATAATGAAAAACAAAAAAACACACACACACACAATTGTAATGAAACACATTTTCCACACATTTATTACCCGCGGGGCTCGTTTCGCGACCCAGCCACGTTTCGATCCACCCGCTGTGCCGCGGCGCATAACGCATAAAGTCACGTGTTCGGCACGCTTCCCTGTCTGTATGTGTGTACCGTGCGGTGGAAGATCACACCGGCGTCCTGCTTGACCGCGGGTCGCAACGTGCTCGGCTGATAAGGAAGAAGTCAATCCGGTTCTGTTCATAACCGCTCACCGGCCAACGCAGTGCCGGCTGCTGACCAGTCCGGAAGAGGGTAACAGCCAAGACCCATCGAACGGTGCTGTGACGCAATAGCGAGAACCAAACTTTTTCCGACGCCAACCGCAAACGATTCCCGCGGCCAATCTGTCGGAATTACGTAAATTAGACGACACGAGGGGAAAAACACACGGAATGTTGCAAAGTTGCAAAAAAAAAACATAAGAGCTCGCTCACAGATGAACATTCAGTGTGGCAGCGTACCGATCCGTCACACACCGGCTGGTTTACCACCCAGTGCATGTGTGGTTGTTGTAACGAAACTGGCAAGTCATTTCCCTCGACCAAACGGTGGCCAACGGAAGGTAAACATTGAGGCCAGCAATCGTCAGCCGACTTCAAGCGGACACACGCTAAGTGTTGGTTCAAATGTTTGACGTTTTTTGTATCGGCTTTGAGAATTGGTGTTTAATTTGCACCACTATTAAAGGTGAACTTGGTGCAATGCGATAAGATCGATATACTCAGCATTATAGTGCAACTTTTGTTTGTATTTTATACAACACAATATGCGATAAAATTACTGTGACGTCTACTCATTATAAGTTTTTTTTTGTTGTACACGTGCATTATCTTGAGTGTGGGTAATCGATATAAAATTCGTTATCAAATAGGCAATCGCAGTTTTTACCTTGCTCTAGGTGTTTTTAACGTTAATGATAGAGGGTTTATACGTTTTTT